>BLSH010555888.1:351613-367626 GCA_018402905.1 Glandirana rugosa
CAACCCCCCCCCCCCCCCCCGCCAGAACACACAGGTCAGCGCTCTCAGGCATTGGCTAAGAGTGCCCAGCAGATGCTCATTGGCAGATCTTTTTTGGTTATGCACCTTCGACAGAGGCCAGACGTGTTGGATAGGCTGCCATACTAACGGGCCAAACGTCGGCCGGTTTCAGTTGAACTGGTCGAGACCATCCGATATTCGGTGTGTACAAGGCTTAAGAGTAGGGAAAGTGAGTATATACTGTTGGTGGGACTGGCTTTAAAGTCAACCTGTTACTTTGCCTGGCGTGTACAAAGCACAGGTTTCCTTTGACGCCAGTGTGTTTGGGAATTAAACCTAATACAACAGTGCCGCTAGGCAAGAATCTTAAACACCTGGCAACTGCGCTGTCCATGTTTATTATCTATGAGCAATGCAGCCAAAATCAGCATCCCATTCAATTATGGGGTAATAAAGAGGTAAATATCAATGGTATAAAACAATGATTAGCACTTGTGAGCCTAGGAAGTGATTGTTATTGCTCAGTGCTTCCAATGTAATCATTCTTTTAGTTCCATAAAAGGAAACAATGCTTTCACTGTATGTGAGCCACAGTAAAATGTCACCTAAGACAGGGAGAAGCCATGGATGGTCTTTTATTCTCAGTGAGGGGCCTTCCAATCTCTGGGGGGGCCATTGGAAAAGATTTAATCACTGAAAAATCTTTTGTATGTTGAATATAGCATAACCTCCAGAGGTCATGGTATGATGATCAGCTAAGGGTTACGTTTGTTTAAATTGGAGATATAAAAGAAGATTGGATGCATACATGAAACCTGGATAGTTTTGATGTTCCATGCTCACTCCAGTAGCTTCCTGCAGCTTTGACTGTAAATGCATAACTCTGTTCTGTTTAAAGCACTATAGGTAAAATAAAAATGAATAATATCAAAGAGCAACTCCAGGAAGAAGTAAGTCAGATGGTAAACTGTTGATGCTACCCAAGCTAATGTTAGAAATTCCTCTTAGGTTACCTTTAGCCTGCATTCACATAGGGGCGACCCAACTTCGGTGCGACTTTGCCAGGCGACTTCAGCGCGACTTCAAGGACTTCAGGTGACTTTACAACACAACTTTTGCCAGGCGACTTTGCCTTGACCAATCAGAGAAGGGAGGGAGGGGGCTGCCTAAAAATAAATTCTATTCTTTTAACTGTAAAGTCGCTTCCATGTAGATGGGGATCTGACTTGGAGGCGACTTCTATTGAATCCTATGGGCACAAGTCGGATAGAAGTGGCCTATAAGTAGTACAGGAACCTTTTCAGAAGTCGCCTTGAAGTCGGAGCGACTTCAGTTGTGTATATTAAGACGGCTCCCATTCATATCAATGGGATTTCAAATGTCAAGCGACTTGGCGCAACTCAAGTTGGATCGCAAGTCGCCCCTGTGTGAACAGGGACTCAGGGTTCCTGCACATGGAAAGGCATTTCATATGCCTATTGTAAATTTCCTAGCCCCATCCTACAACCGGGGAACTGGAGGTGCAGCACACAGACTGCTATACAAGTGAAAAAGTGCATGTGGTGTTACTTATGGAAACACTGATGCTTCTTTGCATTGGCATTTATCCATGCATGCATACCCTACATTTTTCCTGAATGCGGATGCTTTGGAATTTAGCCCCCCCCCCCCACACACACACACACATACATACATCACACATCCCAGGAGACTTTGGGGCTTTGTAGAACACACCTTGCAGGGCAACGTCATCAGGAGACCAGCTTCTAGGACACAGAAGAGACTAGCTTACCGATGAAGTCACAAACAGGACCTTGGCCTGGCATGCGGTGGATTTCGGAGAGGTGTGGTTGGACAGCACTGGATTTTTCTGGGTGGGTGAGCACACCAGAGGCAGTAAAATCCTCCTTTTATTAATCCATATATTGTAATATCATATATTTTCATGTAAGACATCTTCCATATGTTTCCGTGTGCATGGGAGAGGTTGCACAATAGTGAGAGTTAGACCTCATATACATGGGCGTTTTGAAAAAATGAGCTGTACCGTCGGTGCCAACACCAGGAAAAAAATGGCATTAAAACCGCGATTTCATCAGAGTTTTGCATTGGCGTTAATGCGCGTTATTGAGCGTCACCGTCTAAGTCGTGTTTTGTTTAAAAAGACATCCCTCTGCTATTTTTTGATATTTTAAAACATAAAACTCCTGCTCTAAAAATGACAGTTAATGACGCTATGGCACTAATGCGCGTTACTGAGCGTCTTGCCGGCTCAGCGCCAAAAACGCTCTAACGCTGCAGCTTCGGAACACGCGGGTCCTGCGTTAGAGTTACAGCTTAAGAATGCCGACGCCAGTTACATCTCAAATACGCCAAGGTGTATATGAGGCCATTGAATAACATGGTGTGGCGTTCTTTTCTTAACCGCTTGCCGACGGCTGATCGGCAATTGACGGCGACAGAGTGGCTCTGTAACGCGAATCGCCGTCATACGACGGCGGCCGCGAGACAGAGCCTAGTGAGCGTGCGCGCGCCGCCGGAGGCGCACCCGCGCGCTCACTGTGTTCGGGGAGGGCCAGGGAGCGGGTGCGGCGGCTTCGATTGCCGCCGGCTACCCGCGATGGCCCCCCCGGAGTGAAGGAACGGAGGTCCGTGTAAGTAAACACGGACCTCCGTTCTGTGTGAGGGGGAAGGGCTGTGACCACTTCCCTTCCCCAGCTAGGGCAGTCCCCATACAGTTAGAACACGCCCAGGGAACATAGTTAACCCTTAGAGCGCCCCCTGCAGGTTAACCCCTTCACTGCCAATGGCATTTACACAGTAATCAGTGCATTTTTATAGCACTGATCGCTGTATAAATGCCAATGGTCCCAAAAAAGTGTCAAAATGTTCCGACATGTCCGCTGAAATATCGCAGTACTGCTAAAAATCGCAGATCGCCGCCATTACTAGTAAAAAATAAAAAAAAAATAAAAACCCCAAAAATGAATTCTCATCATCCGTAAACGCGACCACTTTTGCGCAAACCAATCAATAAACGCAGATTGCGATTTTTTTTATCACAAATATGAGGAAGAATATAAATCGGCCAAAAACGGTGAAAAAAATGTTTTTTTATATTTTTTTTTTGGATTTGTATTTTAGCAAAAAGTAAGAAATTTGGGTTTTTTTGCAAAATTGTCGCTCTTCTTTTGTTTATAGCGGCGATCAGAAATGACGCAGAGGTGATCAAATACCATCAAAAGAAAGCTCTGTTTGTGGGGGAAAAAAGGACGCAAATTTTGTTCGGGTACAACGTCGTACGACCGCGCAATTGTCAGTTAAAGCGACGCAGCGCCGAATCGCAAAAAGGGCTCTGGTCCTAAAGCTGGAAATCCTTCCGGGGCTGAAGTGGTTAAGCTGTAAAAACAGCTCAAAAACGCGGCATTAATAACGCTTGTGTATATGAGGCCTAATGCTTAAAATCAGGGATTGTTTGGCCTGTGTTTTCATCGGTTTGGATTCAGGGTCAGTCTTAATTAGAGACTGGCAGCTGTAGGATTTTAGCTAGAAGGGCATCTGGATTTACAAGAGGAATACTATTAAAAAAATCAAAGCCTTAAGAAGAAGGCTGTAACCTCTGCCAGCTCAAATGCAGACATTACAAACAAAGCTAAACTTCAGGCAGATCTAAAAACTACCATTTATGAATTCATTAAAAATAATTAAACCTATTTTAAATTGTAACTTGTGAAAGAAATTCTGTCTTGTTATCAGCATCTTGTACTTCACAGTGGAGCAGAATTCTGAGGCCTCATTCACATAGCAGTGTAGGGCTGATTACATCAAGAATGGGTATGTATGTGTGTCAGGTTGAGCCTTCTTCTCTTCTGTTTAGTACCTGGAGGGCTCCTTTTTCGGGATGTTTACTATTGGATGGCCAACTCTGGGGTCCTCTCAGGGGAGAGAGGAGGATGACATCATCACAAGGGTACAGCAGTGGACTGATGGTCTCGTGGTGCCATTGTAGTGCTGACTTAGCGGTCTCCTGCACTGGAACTAGCAATAAGGGACCAGGACTGGGCATTTAGGTGAGTATATCTGACTTCACCAGATGAGGGGAAAATGCCTGGCAGGATGGGTTAGAGGAAGGTGAGGGGGGGGGGGGGGGTCTTTGGAAAAATAGTTTCTGCCCAGAGTGGGACTTTAAAGTAGAACTATAGGCAAAACGTTTTTTTTTTTTTTTGGATAGAGAAAGGGAGAGTTGTACATTTTTTTTTTGCTACCTGTGTCCCATTGTGGAGATTTACCTTCATTTCCTGTCCCATAGCCAAACAGGACAAGAGAAAAAACTTGCAAATTAAAGATATCCCTTGGGGCGCCCCAAGTCACCAGAACTAGTCCCCACATTGGAAGTTTTCCCTGCTATTACTTTTCTAGGGACAACCCAAAATCTGTGGTTTTCTTTTACTTTCACTTTCAATGATAATAGTGTGGCTCATAATCTGGCACCCGCTTGTCTGCTTCCAACTGGTTGTCAGGTTGTAGCACCACCCCCTCACTTCTTAGAGTATACTATTATAGGAAGTGAAAGGATATCCTTGCAAATTAAGGCCTGGGCCCCCCAGGTCACCTTTGGAAGTTTTCCTTGCTATTACTTTTCTGGGGACACCCCAAAATCGGGGATTTTCTTTTACTTTCACTTTCAATGATAATGGTAAACAGAACAAATAAAAAGGGCAAATCTCCTTAATGGAAGCAGAAAACTCACAGGCGTTCTAACCCCCCCACCCTATTCAAAACTAAAAAAATAAATAAATAAAGTTTTGCCGTTAGTTATACTTTAACCACTTAATGACCGGAAGGATTTCCCACGTTAGAACCAGAGCATTTTTTTTCCGATTCGGCACTGCGTCGCTTTAACTGGCAATTGCGCGATCATGCGACGTTGTACCCAAACAAAATTTGCGTCCTTTTTTTCCCAAAAATAGAGCTTTCTTTTGGTGGTATTTGATCACATCTGCGTAATTTCTGATCACCCCTATAAACAAAAAAAGAGCGACAATTTTGCAAAAAAAAATATTTCTTACTTTTTGCTAAGATATATATCCAAAAAAATATCTAAAAAAACAAATTTATTCATCGGTTTTGGACAATTTATATTCTTCCTCATATTTTTGGTAGAAAAAAAAATTGCAATCAGCGTTTGATTGGTTTGTGCAAAAGTTACCATGTTTACAAACCATGAGAATTCATTTCTGCCGTTTTTACTGGTAATGGCAGCAATCTGTGATTTTTATGGGGACTGTGATATTGCAGCGGACATGTCGGACATTTTTGACACTTTTTTGGGACCAATTTCATTTATACAGCAATCAGAAATTTAAATATAAATGTCATTGGCAGTGAAGGGGTTTACCTGCAAGGGGCGATCTAGGGGTTAACTATGTTCCCTAGGTGTGTTCTAACTGTGTAGGGGCTGGGCTACCAGGGGCATAAGAGACCTAACTGTTCCCAGTGACAGGGATCAGTAGATCTCTTACATGCCCACTGACAGAGCAGGGGGCCGCCGTGTTTACATCGGCGGTTCCCCGTTCTTCCTCTTTGCTAGGCAATCGCGGCTCGCCGGCGGAGATCGAGTCTGCTCGAGCCACGGCCCAACTCCTGCAGAGTGCAGCGGGCACAAGAGCGCGCCGCCAGCTCCGCTACAGCGCACGCACCAGCCGCCGTTTATAGATGGCGAATCTCAGGACAGTGCCACTTTGCAGCAGTAAATCTATGCCAGCCATTTGGGAACCGGTTAAACTAATTTCTTTAATATCCTAAAGTGGACCTAAACTCAAAAAAAAAAAATCTTATAGGGAACATCAAGAAGTGTTATCTGGAATATCAAATTATTTAAAGCTGGTCATACACCAGTATAATTTTGTTCAAACTATATATACATATATATATATTGTTTTTATTTATGTATTTATATTTTGAAGAAAGAATTGTGTTGGGAAATTATGATGACATGATACTGCAGCTACAGTAGCAGTCCCATTGGTGGCTTTTATTTCTGTCAAACGGGGATTAGATATAATGCTACTTTTAAATATTTATCTACATCTTTAAATAAGTTAAAGCATCATAATGCCCCATTATAACACAAAGCTCCACAGCCTATATTTTGCTGGATCTTTTATTTATCTTGTCATTAGCCTTTTGTTGACTTTGGCTTGTTTTTTAGTTTACATGTTACAACTTTGGGGGCCTTTTCTACATTGTTTTGCGTTTATCACACCATCTAATGCCTAATTGCACACCTCACTGAAAAACAAACAGTCACTCCGACTAAAATAAACACGCTGGAAACTATTTGAGCCTTCCCACAGCCTGTTTGGTTCTCGCTAATGGAGAAGCCTTGAACCCCCAAAGACTACCAGATGTTTAATGTCATGTCCTGTAAAGCTGAGAAACTCAAGACTGCATAGGGCTTTATTTATTTATCAACATGTTTTTGTATTATTTTATAGTGATCATTAAAATATTCATTCTGCAAATCCAAAACCAGCCAGAATAGGGTATTTAATTTTGGAGAGAGAATGCCAAAATTGGACCATCATGAAGCTGGTAAGTGTTCCCAGTGGGGACATCTCTCCTTACCCAGCTGTGCCAATGACAGGCCTCACTCATTGATATACTTAGAAGCAGATTAGTCAACATAAGAGCCTCTGCTGGTGTCACCTGCCCCTGCTTGAATCGATAAGCACATGCAATGCATACCGCAGGAAATAAACTCTGCTGCTCCTCTTAATGCTGAGTAAGCCTTATCATGGGGGAGTCCTCATCTTTTGTGGTTTTGGCTATGGGATCAAAACAATTCCAGATAACAAGTAAACATGAAATCAGTTGAATGCTCCTCTGGAAATATTACAACTCTTCTAAAGTCAAAAAGTCCGGTCAGTTTTTCTTATGTAAATGATACAGAATGCCATTTTACACAGCTTATAGATGTGTCTCTAGAGCAATTTCTCAACCAGGGTGCAGTGGAACCCCAGGGTTCCTCCAGAGTTTGCAAGGGATTCTCAGATAAATTGATCTTTTTAGCTATCTGGAAAGGGGTAATTATTCCCAATGACCACAAGTGTAAGGAGCATTCTTCCCATTGACCAACACACTAATGTATCATGAATTGTAGATTTTTAATTTTTAGCAGGGGTTTCCCGAGACCGGAGAATTATTTCAAGGGTTCCTCTGTGTTGGAAAGGTTGAGAAAGGATGCTCCAAAGCAGTGGTTCTCAACTCCGGTCCTCAGGACCCACCAACAGGTCAGATTTTACGTATTACCTTGGGGAGATGCATACTAGAATACTGCAATCACTGAGCAGCAAATGATATCACCTGTGATGTATTTCAGTTATCCTGCAAACCTGGTCTGTTAGTGGGTCCCGAGGACAGGAGTTGAGAACCACTGCTCTAAAGGGACTACAGAGTCTTGTTGACTGCAACCTTTCACTTTTGCTCCAATGTGGGTAAGACTTCAGTGGGCTCAGAAAGTAGGAAATGCTGGAACCAGACAAATTGGGCTTGCAGCTTTAGATACAAAACCATTCTTACCAATAACAATTTAGCTATCATGATGCCCATTGGCAGAAGATGAATGTCATGGTAAAAACTAAAGCTAATGAGCAGGTTGTCTAAGGGACCGGCCGAGATTCCGTCCATCTATGGGCAGACTGGTTGCACTGAAGTCTATCCATCGATTGACTTCAGTACAACCAGCCTCACAGATTTTTTTGCTTGCGATCACTGATGGTGGCTATAGCAGCCCACAGTGATCATTGTATTCTGCTGGCTGGGAAGGCTCCTAATGATACAATCTAATCATCGACTCATCTCAAACAGGACTGCTGGTAAATTTTCATTTGATCAGCGCATGCAGCACCGATTAGTGTATTCTGACATCAAAGGAGCCCCTGCTGTCAAAATACAAAAGTGCAGTGTGAATGATTCCCGCATTGACCTTGATTGTATGGATGGAGGAATCTGTAGTTTTTTTTTAATCAGTTACCAATCCATGTATGGCCAGTTTAAAGCCTGGTTCACACAGGTAGTTTTTTTTCATTAAACCCAGGGGGCTGAACTATGCGACAGTGATCTCCCTGCTAAGATATTGTGCTCTGACAAGGGGATTGCCCTGCCAGAAAACCCCGGTCAGCGCTCGCAGCCATTGGCTGATCAGGATGCTGGTTGGCTGCTGGTCTTCCAGCATGCCCATTTGACAGAAGCCAAACTTGGGTCAACTTCTGTCCCACAGACTGCAGTACACACTGGCCGAATGCTGGCCGGCCAATATTCGGCAAGTGTGTACCAGCCTTTATTCTGTTTCTAATAGATTCATCCACCCATGCTAAACAGCCTACATGGATGAATCTCCCCTGCCAGCTATTATATTTTGGCAGGTAGTTCCAGGGCTGTCAGAATACCCAAACAGTTCCTGCATTTGATTGGATGCAGGTGCTGTTGGGCCAACAAATTTCCACATATCCATATAAAAATTTACTTTTGTCAAGGGTCGAATTTTGGCCAATTTAACATGGTTATCAAGACGTGCATGACAGCCACAAGCCACATGTACACTGTCTTCTTCAAGCGAAGTTCTACCCAAAAGTGGAACTTCCACTTATTAGTCGTCCCCCCCTTCGGTGCCACATTTGGCACCTTTCAGGGGGGGGGGGGGCGGTACCTGCTTTTAACCACTTGCCGACCTTATCACATGGATTATAATGCGGCAAAGTGGCTCCGTGCTCGCCACGCACTCTGAGAGTGGGGCCGCGGGTCGAGGGGCTCAATGTCCACCGGCGATCCACGATCGCCTGCTACAGAGGAAGAATGGGGAACCGCCGATGTAAACACGGCGGTTCCCCGTTCTGACAGGCAGCATGACAGTGATCTACTGATCCCTGTAATTGGGTTCAGTTACATCTGTCATGCCCCTGCCAGCCCAGCCCCCATACAGTTAGAACACACATAGGGAACACAGTTAACCCCTTGATCGCCCCCTACAGGTTAACCCTTTCCCTACCAGTGACATTTATACAGTAATCGGTGGCTATTTTTAGCTCTGATCTCTGTATAAATGTCAATGGTCCCAAAAAAGTGTCAAAAATGTCCGATCTGTCCGCAGCAATATCGCAGTCCTGATAAAAATCACAGATCACCACCATTACTAGTAAAAAAATAAAAAAAAATAGTAAAAACGCCATAAATTAATTCTCATTGTTTGTAAACGCGCAAACCAATCAATATACGCCTATTGCTTTTTTTTTTTACCACAAATATGTAGAAGAATATATTTTGGCCTAAACTGATGAATAAATTAGTTTTTTTTATATTTTTTTTGGACACATGTTACAGCAAAAAGTAAAAAATATTGTTTTTTTTTTTCAAAATTATCGCTATTTTTTTGTTTATAGCACAAAAAAAACAAAAAACTCAGAGGTGATCAAATACCACTTAAAGAAAGCTCTATTTGTGGGAAAAAAAGGACATCAATTTTGTCCTTGTGCTCTGGTCAGGAAGGGGGTAAATCCTTCCGGGGCTGAAGTGGTTAACAAGTACCCTGTGCCCACTTCCGTCGGACCTCGCCACGGCGAGGTATGCTAGAGGTTTGGCTCCCTCCTCCTTCTTCCTCTTTTCCCTGCTGTGGGGCAAGTAAGCAGCGCACTTCGCCATGCGCAGTAGGGACCCGGATATCACACAAGTAACTTTAAGATAACCACTATGATAGTAATGAACACGTATTGAAAATACATTCCCCTTTAAAAAATGCTACATATGCACTAATAATGCCATGTAAAATATTTGATTATCCTGTGTTATTGTTAAAGATAGTAATCTGATGCTATAGAATCTTCCTCTTCACTCATCCTGTAGGGTTCAGGCACCCCTTCCCCCAAAGTAAATACCTACTGATTGTGACCTGTTACTCTAACATAGCTGTAAAACACCTCCTAGACATTATCTTCATTGCACTTAGAACATGACCCGGCACCACCTTCCGACACGCATTCTCCATAATGAAGCTGCCTGAACTTTAGTTACTATGCACTGGGGAAATCAAACCTCCAGTCTCACCAGTTACACATGTGTGTTTTTAATTGAACCCCATTCAGTGTGTTCATTCTGGAGAATATAATGGGTCTAATTGCAGCACAATATCAATAGGTAGAAGGCGAGCAGGGCCTTGTTAGTATATCTCTTAAATGGACGTTTTATCATGGAACCTATATAGTTTAATCTGCTGGTCTGTCCACTAAATGATTGAGAACTATTCCAGGATGCTGTTATGTTAAAGAGGAATTCTAAAGAGGAAAACTAAAACTATATTCTAGAGGTTGTAATAGCTAAAAAAATATTTCTTAGTCCTATGAATTTCCATTTTACATTAAAGTAATCTTTTATGAGGCTAAAATTAAAGGCCTGTACACACGAGTCGAATTTCGGATGGGAGTTTTCGTACGACAGCTTCTCATCCGAAATTCTTATTATTCGTATGCTACTTTCGACATCCGATTTTACATTTTTCGTCAGACAAAAGCTGGATGTGCAGACTAGTAAAATTTTTGTCGTACGACAACGCCACATCCGATTTTCGGATGGTGTGTACAGAAATCGACACAAAAAAGACGAAAGTACAAACACGCATGTCCGGAATCAAAGAATGACTCGGAAGTGTTTGGTCGTGTAAACTGGTGAACGTAATTCACAATTAACATTCATGACGCGGCAATTGAAATTACGAAATGCAGCGCATGTTATCATCTTTTTGATGTCTTTTTGATAGCAAAATTAGCGGAAGCGGCCCAAAGGGTGACGTACCAGAAATTAACTTCCACTTTATACCCTCCTAGTCCGTCACTACGTTCACCTTTGTCAGACGAAAAAATTCTGATAGTCAGTATGCTCTACAAAATCATGGACACGCGCTTCTGACAAAAATCAGACGCTAGGGCATCCGAAAATTGGACCGCATGTACGAGGCTTTAGTCTCTGGAAAGCCTCAACTGTTGTCACCAAAACATCCGCAAAGCTTTGAAATATCCCCTACCAATATGTGATGCATTTTAAGAGAATACACACTTTTTTTTTTTTATAAACACATAAAAGAGATCAGCTTACTGTAAATAAAATGAAGCATAACATTGCTTATATGTATAGTTTTAATTATAAATATGTACATATACAGTATATTTCCTCAATACATATGTCTGATTGGTTTTATGCTTTGATGCACAATGATTGTCCTTTATTGCTGCTCCTAACAATGTAAATCTATGTGGCCGACAGCTTATTTTAGTACTTGCTAAGCAGGAAGGCTGAGTTATTGTATCAGTTAATCTATCCCTCCGCTAGTGGCTGATCTACAAAGTTGTACATTAAGCCTGGGTTCACACTTGTGCTATGTCATGTGATTCGCACCCGCACTGCAGTGCTGATCACATGCGATGTCTGAGCATTGCGAGTTCAGCCATACAGTTGTATGACTGAACTCGTATTGGAATCGCACAGAAAAAGGTGCAAGGGCTTTTTTTTCCATGCACTGGAATCAAATCGCATGGGTGTTCTCACCCATGCGATCCGATTCCTGTCCGAATCCACAGTTCGCAATGTGATCTGTGGGTGTCATTAACATTGTATTGACACCCGCTGCGGTTCGCAGAGGGCAGAGTGAACTTCCTGTGGGAGAGTTACATAGTTGCCAACATTGTCAAAAAATTTATAGGCACACTTTTTTGGCTGTACGCAGGCCAAATGTATTATTATTATTAATTATTATAATTAAGGGGCTGGGCATTTGTTTTTGATGTGTCATAGTGTGGGGGAGAAAAATGCAGCACGCGAAGCGTGCCGTGGCAGAAAACAGGCTTGGTTTAAACTAAATAGTGGGTGTGGCTTAAATGGGGCGTGGCTATACAGGGTGTGGTTCGAGTCTAAGATGAATGAGGGACAAGGGAGAAAGAAATAGGGAGGGAAGGAAAGAGAAGGAAGGAAAGAAAAAGGGATGGAGGGACAGCAGGCCCAGATACTACACCACAATAGCAATGTGTGTATTCCCGAAAGGTTAACAATCAGCAGATATGGATACTCCAAACACCTGTTGTTAGTTCTTCAATCATCCTGGCACCATGGTTGGCCTCACAGATTATGGTATATAGCTCAGCCTCACAGATCATGGTATATAGCTCAGCCTCACAGGTCATGGTATATAGTGCAGCCTGCCAAATCATGGCATACAGCCTCACAGATTATACCATTGTATATAGCCAGCCTGCCAGATGATCATATCCATGGTATATAGCCAGCCTACCAGAAGATCATGGTATACAGCCTCACAGATCATGCCATAGTATATAGCCAGCCTGCCATAAGATCACGGTATACAACCTCACAGATCATGCCATGGTATATAGCCAGCCTGCCAAAAGTTCATGGTATACAACCTCACAAATCATCCCATGGTATATAGCCAACCTGCCATAAGATCATGGTATACAACCTCACAGATCATGCCATGGTATATAGCCAGCCTGCCAGAAGATCACGGTATACAGCCTCACAGATCATGCCATGGTATATAGCCAGCCTGCCATATGATCATATCCATGGTATATAGCCAGCCTGCCAAAAGTTAATGGTATACAACCTCACAAATCATTCCATGGTATATAGCCAGCCTGCCAGAAGATCATGGTATACAACCTCACAGATCATACCATGGTACAGTATATAGCCAGCCTGCCAGAAGATCATGATATACAGCCTCACAGATCATACCATGGAATATAGCCAGCCTACCAGAAGATCATGGTATACAGCCTCACAGATCAGCATCACAAACAGCACCACCACCCCCCCGCCCACCCGTGGCCAGACCGGCGGCTCTTACCCACTGGTGTGCAGGACTTTCTTTCCCATGTATTCAGTGGAGAGGGGAGGGGCCTCCGATCCATGCAGCTAACCCGGCTTCAGTGTACTAGAGAATTGTCTACTTGTACACTGTAGAGAGAAGCTGATTGCCTGCACAGATCGGAGGCCCCTCCCCTCTCCACTGAACACACGGGGAAAGACCTGGAGGCGCAAAGAGGCCATATCGCGGCCATGTTTTTAAAGCCAGCTGCGGCCGGTGCAATAAGAAGTCTGGATGCCTGGGAAAAGATCAAAATCCTGGGATTTTGGTCAGGATGGACTCTGATCGGGACAAGGGTCCAATAATCGGGATTGTCCCGGGAAAATAGGAACTGTTGGCAAGTATGAGAGATGCGATGCGGGAACCGGTGCTGGAATTGCGCTGGTTCCCACATCGCTCCAGTGTGAACCCGGGCTCAAGGTTGCAATACATGTAGCGTAGACACGTTCATAGGTCCGGCTGATTTGTTGCAGGTTCTCTTCCCTTCTGGGTCCCCACGTAGCACTTTAACAGTCTCTCTAACAATAACTTGACAATAACCAGACAGTGTATGTATTATATATTTATTTCACATACTTATATAGCACTGTACATTCACATCAGTCCCTGCCCTGAAGAAGTTGACAATCTAAGGTCCCTAATTCACATTCATACATACACATACTAAGGCCAATTTAGAGAAGAGACAATTAACCTACCAGCATGTCTTTTGAGTGTGGGAGGAAACCCACACAGACACAGGGAGAACATGCAAACTCCAAGCAGGTAGTGCCATGGTTGGGATTCGACCCGACGATCCAATTGCTGCCAGGCGGAAGTGCTAACCACTTAGCCACTGTGCTGCCCATGTCTTTTGAAGCTTTATTGCTGGTTAAACTTGGATGGGGTGTAGGGGAGCTTTAATATACTCCAGAATTTAGTGCACAAAGTATTTGGAGGAAACTCTTGATTCTGCCTACAAGGGCCTTTTTACAGAGGCTAGAGACACAAGCACTTCTGGGACTCCCAGCAGGGATAATCCCAGCTTGCCAAATGTCAGCCCTTATCAAAGGAGTTGGATAGAAAATTGTCTGTTGAACTGTAACTGCATCCAGTCAGATGCTGTCAATGTTTGGGTTTTCTCACAGGTGCAGGTGCCGGTGCTGGCAGTCAGAAAGCAATGGTCAGCAGAGGAGATTCCTCTATCCATGCTGTTTAGCATTGATGGAGGAATTTAATAGATTAGAAATCTATCTATACATAGATGACTAGCTTTGAAGAGACCTGGACAGCAACTTGCAGTTAAAATTACAGAATAATCGGGCATTTTAAATTACTTGCAGTGTTTTTCCATTTCATAAACAATTTTTTATTGATTTGCAATGTGCCTCAGAACCGCCTAGAAAATTTGATTACTTGAGAAAGAGTAAATTGCTTAGAACAGCCACCTCTGTTCTTGTAAATCATAGCCCTCTCCTCTTCTAGGCATATGTACTCTGTTCTAACTCAACTGCTCTGCTCGTCACCTCCCTATATACAGTTGTGCTCATAAGTTTACATACCCTGGCAAAATGTATGATTTCTTGGCCATTTTTCAGAGAAAATGAATGATAACACAAAAACATTTCTTTCACTCATGGTTAGTGTCTGGCCGAAGCCATTTATTATCAATCAACTGTGTTTACTCTTTTTAAATCATAATGACAACAGAAGCTACCCAAATGACCCTGATCAAAAGTTGACATACCCTGGTAACTTTGGCCTGATAACATGCACACAAGTTGACACAAAGAGGTTTGAATGGCTATTAAAGGTAATAACCATCCTCACTTGTGATCTGTTTGCTTGTAATTAGTGTGTGTGTATAAAAGCTCAATGAGTTTCTGGACTCCTGACAGACCCTTACATCTTTTTATCCAGTGCTGCACTGACGTTTCTGTATTCTGAATCATGGGGAAAGTAAATGAATTGTCAAAGGATCTGCGGGAAAAGGTAGTTGAACTGTATAAAACAGGAAAGGAATATAAAAATATATCCAAGTAATTGAGAATGCCAATCAGCAGTGTTCAAACTCTAATCAAGAAGTGGAAAATTAAAGGTTCTGTAGAAACCAAACCATGGTCAGGTATACCAACTAAAATTTCCGCCACAACTGCCAGGAAAATTGTTCGGGATGCAAAGAAAAACCCACAAATAACTTTAGGGGAAATACAGGACATGTGGTGTGGCGGTTTTCAAGATGTACAATAAGGAGGCACTTGAAGAAAAAAGGACTGCATGGTCAAGTCGCCAGAAGAAAGCCATTACAATGCCACAAAGTATCCCGCTTACAATACGCCAAACAGCACAGAGACAAGCCTCAAACCTTCTGGCACAAAGTCATTTGGAGTGATGAGACCAAAATTGAGCTTTTTGGCAACAACCATCAACGCTACATTTAGAGAAGAGTCAACAAGTCCTGTGAAACACGGAGGTGGATCACTGATGTTTTGGGGAATGTGTGAGCTACAAAGGCACAGAAAATTTGGCCAAAATTGATGGCAAGATGAATGCAGTATGGTATAAAAAAAATACTGAAGGAACATTTGCATTCATCAGCCAGGAAGCTACACATTGGACGTACTTGGACATTCCAACATGACATTGATCCAAAACATGCACAATCCAAACAGGGTCAAGTCGACCTGTCATTGGCTACAGAAGAATAAAGTGAAGGTTCTGGAGTGGCCATCTCAGTCTCCTGACCTCAATATCATTGAGCCACTCTGGGGAGATCTCAGAGGTGCAGTTCATGCAAGACAGCCCAAGAATTTCCAGGAACTGGAGGCTTTTTGCCAAGAGGAATGGGCAGCTTTACCATCTGAGAAGATAAAGAGCCTCATCCACAAATACCACAAAAGACTCCAAGCTGCCATTGATGTTAAAGGGGGCAATACATGATATTAAGAACGGGGGTATGTAAACTTTTGATCAGGGTCATTTGGGTAGTTTCTGTTGTCATTATGATTTAAAAAGAGTAAACACAGTTCTTGACACAAATGAGAAAAATTTAGTATTACTGTTGTCTTTGATGGGTTTACTGGGACTAGTTTTCAAATGT
>BLSH010555888.1:377114-399197 GCA_018402905.1 Glandirana rugosa
CCAACGCACACCTTTTATGTAGGTGTGTGTGTGGGCGGGGGGGCTCTTAAATGTTTTAAAAATCTGAAGTATCTCCTTATATGCTTAAATATTTTTGGTTTAATTTTTTTTAAATTTATTTTTATATAACTTTTATTGTTATCAGATAGGGGACCAATATGTGATAGCATATAGGTGACAGATTCTCTTTATGGAAACACCCGGGGTCTATTAGACCCTGGATGTCTCCTCTCTAATCCACTGAAGCTGCTTTCCCCAGCATGGATCCTAGAGAATAACAGCACCAGTCCCTTCCTGGTTTGTGTACAGGAGGGAGGCTGAGTGGATGAAGGTCTGCTGAGCTCCCACCACCCTTTCCAGTGACACCCGCCGTGACAGCACCGGGCCCACAGGTGGGACAGTGGAGCCTGGTAAACATGGGGGGGTGGTCACATGGGGGGAAAGGTGGCACATTGTGATGGTGGTGGAAGTCATAGACAGCTTCACAGTAGGGTTGCCACATTATCCCATTAATCCAGGACACATATTAATTACACAGGTTCTGTGGCTGATTAAGGTGGTAATTAAACTCACTCAGTGCCTTATCTGCATTAAATTAGCCTCAGAATCTGTGCAATTCATATGTGTCCTGGATTAAAGGGATGATGTGGCAACCCTACTTCACAGCCACTTCTATCACTTCCACATGTAAGCCAACAGTTGGCTTCACTAAAGTACACACAATCCTGATCACTATAGCTGCTGGTAGTGTAAAAAATACATCTGCCACACTGTAAATATCTGAAGCACCAGCAAGTGGCTGGGGATGCGGATTTTAACCCCCCCCCCCCATTCTGGCACCCTAAGTTGGCTGCTTAAAGTGGTTGTCAACCTGGGATGGTTCAGGAGATATGCAGTGTTCTGCATGTGCCGACGAAACGGCCGTTTCTCCACTGAGACTGTACAGTAACTGGTGGCTCCCGCGCGCATGTGGAGATAACCTGTGGATGATAAGGTGCAGTTAGATGGAAGCTACCCAGTTGAGCTGGGAAGCTTGCAGAGCTGGAGGCTACTGAGGTCTGGAAGGCAACAGGCACAGGAGCGGAGTCAGGTGGAAGCAGGTTCGGCAACGGGCTGGCAGCGAGGTACAGAGGAGCAGACAGAAGAGTGGTCGAGACAAGCCGGGATTGGGTACAGGCAGATAGCAGGAGAGTCGTGGACAAGCCGGGTCGGTAACAAGTTCAGAGCAGGATAACAGGTTGCAGATTAACGCGGGTAACGCTGTAGATCAGACAGCACCCGTCTGGTGCATCAGCAGGGTTTAAATGGCTGAGTTTGGCGCCAAGATTCACACACAAGCGCACGCACATGCGCGCACAGGCGCGCACACACGCCATTGGGCGCCAGAAAGCATGGGAATACTGCTGACAAGTCCTTCCTGAGAAGAGCTGCGCATGCGGGCCTCCTGACAGCGGGAGTGATGTCACGGCCCCAGAAGGAAGAGGGGCTGAAGATGGACGCCACCAGCACAGGGGACAGCGATGGACATCGCTGGCTTTGTTTGCAGGTAAGTGGCACATAATGGGCTACTATGCTACTATTCGAATTTACAGGGGTATGTAGAGGAAGTAAACCCAATCTGGGTTTACTTCCTCTTTAAGCTGCCTTATGGTAGCATCGGCCTTGTCACTAGCTGTGCTCTGGAGACCGGTCTCCTCACCCCCTCCCTAGTTCTGTAAGGTGCATCTATGTGACATGACCCTGCAGACCTTTTATCCCTGTGCTCCTGGAGGAAGAAAATTCTGGATAACTTCCCTTAGGCTCCAAACTAGATTTTCCAGTGACAGGTTGACTGTAAAATAAATAAATACATTATACAGCACCTGAAACTACGGATACTGGAAGCCCGTGCTAGCATTTCTCCTGCGGTGTTGCTATCAGTGTGTGAAGAGTGGGAGAAGAGGGTTGCATTGACAATCCAACACAATGGGCAGCACATTGAACACATTTTATAAGTGGTCAGAAACGTGTAAGTAACTCATGACAGAATAAAGCTACGTTAAAACCAAGCACACCATTGTTTTTCTTGTGAAATTCCCAATAAGTTTGATGTGTCACATGACCCTCTTCCTATTGAAAAAACAAGAGTTGGATTCAAAATGGCCGACTTCAAAATGGCCGCCATGGTCACCACCCATCTTGAAAAATTTCCCCCCACACATATACTAATGTGCCACAAACAGGAAGTTAATATCACCAACCATTCCCATTTTATTAAGGTGTATCCATATAAATGGCCCACCCTATATATATATATATATATATATATATATATATATATACACACAGTATCTCACCAAAGTGAGTACACCCCTCACATTTTTTTTAAATATTTTATTCTATCTTTTTATGTGACAACACTGAAGAAATGACACTTTGCTACAATGTAAAGTAGTGAGTGTACAACTTGTATAACAGTGTAAATTTGCTGTCCCCTCAAAATAACTCCACACACAGCCATTAATGTCTAAACCGCTGGCAACAAAAGTGAGTACACCCCTAAGTGAAAATGTCCAAATTGGACCCAATTAGCCATTTTCCCTCCCTGGTGTCATGTGACTCGTTAGTGTTACAAGGTCTCAGGTGTGAATGGGGAGCAGGTGTGTTAAATTTGGTGTTATCGCTCTTACTCTCTCATACTGGTCACTGGAAGTTCAACATGGCACCTCATGGCAAAGAATTCTCTGAGGATCTGAAAAAAAGAATTGTTGTTCTACATAAAAATGGCCTAGGCTATAAGAAGATTGCCAAGACCCTGAAGCTGAGCTGCAGTACGGTGGCCAAGACCATGCAGCGGTTTAACAAGACAGGTTCCACTCAGAACAGCCCTCGCCATGGTCGAAGTTGAGTTCACGTACTCAGCGTCATATGCAGAGGTCGTCTTTGGGAAATAGACATATGAGTGCTGCCAGCATTGCTACAGAGGTTGAAGTGGTGGGGGGGATCAGCCGGTCAGTGCTCAGACCATATGCCACACACTGCATCAAATTGGTCTGCATGGTTGTTGTCTCAAAGGAAGCCTCTTCTAAAGATGATGCACAAGACAGCCTGCAAACAGTTTGCTGAAGACAAGCAGGCTAAGGACATGGATTACTGGAAACATGTCCTGTGGTCTGATTAGACCAAGATAAACTTATTTGGACCAGATGGTGTCAAGCATGTGTGGCGGATACCAGGTGAGGAGTACAAAGACAACCTACAGTCAAGCATGGTGGTGGGAGTGTCATGGTCTGGGGCTACTTGAGTGCTGCCGGCACTGGGGAGCTACAGTTCATTGAGGGAACCATGAATGCCAACATGTACTGTGACATACTGAAGCAGAGCATGATCCCCTCCCTTCGAAGACTGGGCCGCAAGGCAGTATTCCAACATGATAACAACCACAAATACACCTCCAAGACGGACGACCACTGCCTTGCTAAAGAAGCTGAGGGTAAAGGTGATGGACTGGCCAAGCATGTCTCCAGACCTAAACCCTATTGAGCATCTGTGGGGCATCCTCAAACAGAAGGTGGAGGAGCACAAGGTCTCTAGCATCCACCAGCTCCGTGATGTCATCATGGAGGAGTGGAAGAGGACTCCAGTGGCAACCTGTGAAGCTCTGGTGAACTTCATGCCCAAGAGGGTTAAGGCAGTGCTGAAAAATAATGGTGGCCACACAAAATATTGGCACTTTGGGCCCAATTTGGACATTTTCAATTTGGGGTGTACTCACTTTTGTTGCCAGTGGTTTACACATTAATGGCTGTGTGTTGAGTTATTTTGAGGGGACAGCAAATTTACACTGTTATACAAGCTGTACAATCACTACTTTACATTGTAGCAAAGTGTAATTTCTTCAGTGTTGTCACATGAAAAGATAGAATAAAATATTTACAAAAATGTCAGAAGTGTACTCACTTTTGTGACATACTGTATATATAATATGTATGTGGGTGCTCTATGGGGATGAAGGCAGGTTAAAAATCAGACTTGTTGAGAGATGAGCTGACATTTTTTTGGGCTTCCACGAGCATTGTGGGTGCTACTGTAGGACTTGCAGTGAATTATAGGGATCATCAAGAAACAAACATTATACAGGAATTCTAAAGAAGAAGCACATCTTGTAGATTTATTATGCAAATATGGCTCTTCCAATGAACTTGGATAAATACAAAATGTATGAAAAAAACTAAGATTTTAACATTACCTTAAGTCTATCTCTTTCATGTGTACTGTATATCTTAAGAAAAAAAAATGACTACAGTTGCCCTTTAAATGTAGCTGTGTCTACAAGTGACACAGGTCACCAGTATGAAAGAGTCCTTAGATAAAGAGGCCAAGAAGAGATTGAATTAGGGGAAGTGAACTGGAACTGATCCTTCTCACCATGCCCCTGCTGTTAATTTACAGGTGGGAGGGTGCAGTTTAAGAGGTTCCCTTTTCAAGCATTTGTTCTGTGTACAGTATGGTAATGGTGCTCAATCGACACTTCCATTTACATGCCCTGGCTTCTTCTTATTCAGATTTTGATTCCCGAGATCAGAAGCTGCTGTGTTTGTAAAGTCTTGTTTGCCAAGGTAAATACAATTAGAGGCCGTTCTAATATTAATTAAATTGCCAGCTTCCTTATTTTAATTGTGGCTTAAGAAAGGTAAAAGCAGCAAAATAATAAATGAGCATTGGCTTTTCAAGATTACAGATTTGTAATGAGAGGTCTGGCTGATAAGCAGAGATAATGGTGGGGTTGTTAAGAAAACTTTCTGAACTGATCAATGCTTTAACTACAGGTAAACAGCACAGAGCACCTCACAGGAAATATAAGAAAAACAGATACCCTGGAAATAGATACTAGAGGGTAATTGGATGGGAAAACACAATCTGGCTGGTTTCAGGCATGTGTGCTGACTACAGTGCATTCCTAAATACAATCTGTGTCAATAGATGACCATTCACAAGATTGTCTCTTTGCCCAATAAATGCAAACCCTTCCTTTATTGCAACTGCTAGCAAAATATGCATGTGACCATGCTCTGGTCTAGCAATAGGCCAGAGCACGGCATTATGTGAGGAGGCCACAGGCTCCTCCATACATTGAAGCTCTGGATTTTTTTGCATCAGTTGCAATGGAGGAACTAGCAACAGGGAATCACTGGAGAGATAGGTATCACAGGGGGAGCGGGTGGCTATATCTCTCCAGCAATTCCCCAACACTCCTCTCTCCATTGCATGCGGAAGAAAAACACATGGTCCTGCCAGGTATGGGGGAGCATGTGAGTACCTGCCATTATGCAGTGCTTAGATCCTAATCAAAGACCAATCACCCTGAAATCAACCATGAGTCACCAACACTTATGTTACTATTGCTCATTGATGTACAATATTTTGAGATTTTTTGTAAAACTTTCACTGATCTCGCTAATTTCTCTAATAAAACTTGGTAACAGATCTGTGCACGTATAGATATTTATATGACCACAAAGTCCCTGTTCACAACTCACTGACAACCCTCTACTTGCTGCTCAAGAGATCATAATCCACAAAAGCCAATTGATTCCGCCATGCAACCATAAGATGAACAAAGCTTCTCAGAAGTAGCAAATTCACCAAATTCCAAGTAGACTCAAATAAAGTCTCTAGTTTTTATGAAAACAAGGTCAGGCATACAAAAGGGAACAGATGTCACAGGAACCGCGTGTTTCTCCAATACTTGGGATGTCCCAAAATGAGGGATGTTGCTCACAGCTACCCACTCATAGTCTTTATTATTATTATTATACAGGATTTATATAGCACCAACAGTTTGAGCAGCAACAATACAATTCAATACAAGAGGGTTAGGAGTGCCCTGCTCCTGCGAGCTTACAATCAAATAGGGAGGGGTTGGTGGAATAAAAGTAATAACCGTGAGGGATGAACTGATGAGAGAAATAGAAGTTTCGGTTATTAGATGAAGGTAGGATAGGCTTCCCTGAAGAGATCAGTGTTCAGGTATCGCCTAAAAGTGGTCAGAGTAGAAGATAGCCTGACATATTGGGGTAGTGAGTTCCATAGGATGAGAGAGGCTCTTGAGAAGTCCTGGAGATGAGCATGGGTGCTAGAGAGCAGATGGTTTTGGGAGGAGCGGAGAGAGCGTTTGGGTGATATTTGGAGACAAGATTGGTTATGTAGCTCAGTACTGTAATTGGCTTTGTATGTTATTGTTAGTGTTTTGAATTTTATTTGTTGGGCAATAGGAAGCCAGTGGAGGGATTGGCAGAGAGGAGTGGCAGACACTGAACGGTTGGTAAGGTGCATGAGTCTGGCAGCAGCATTGATGATAGACTGAAGAGGGGACAGCCTGCAGAGAGGTAGCCATAGAGGAGGGAGTTTCAATAGTCAAAGTGTGAGATTAGCAAGGGAGTGAATAAGTTGCTTAGTGGTTTCAACGTATTTTGGAGATGTTACAGAGTTGAAGTCTGCAAGATTGGGACAGTGATTGGAATTGGGGCTGAAATGACAAGTCAGAGTCCAGGATTAAACCTAGCAGCCTGGCATGAGGTGAGGATTAATGGGTGTATTATTGACCTTGATGGAGAATTCAGGGAAGTGGGCATAGGCAGGAGGAAATATTATGAGCTCAGATTTAGAAAGATTGAGTTTGAGGAAATGGTGTGACATCCATGCTGATGTGTCAGTTAGTAAGTTAGTAATGCGAGAGGAGACTGAAAGAGTGAGGTGAGGAGTAGAGAGATAGATTTGTGTGTCATCAGCATAGAGATAGTACTGGAAGCCATGGGAGTTCCCATTCCCATGCACACATCACGCCAAGTCCTCTCATACAAGGACCAATGCAGACTTAAGGGCAAGACATCAAAATGACCCTTCCCAAGTTGCCCTTCTGGTAGGTATGGGTCACTGGATCTTTTGCTATTGGTTTCCAATATAGCCAAGGACTAATCTGACTTGTGGAGCCCATTGGCTCTGGTTAGGCAGCATTCATAAGTCAGGAGATCAACAAGGCCACCCTGCAGAGGGGCCCAAGGTAAAAAATGTTACAAGAGGTCCATACCAATAATCATAGAGTCCAAGAAGGTTTTTGATTACCTCTTATTGGGGAAATGTTAAAATAGAAGCCAAAATGTGGGCATGGACACTCTACCTTCATCGGGCCTTTTAAATTGTGTGAACTTAAGAGGTAGAACTCCAGATAAAAGGCTTCAATAGCAAACAGTAGAATGTGTATTCCCCTACTTTTTGCTGTTAAAGCCCTTTATCTAGGCGAAAATCAGTGAATGATATATTTTCTCTGATAATTCGTTTTGGAATCCTAATTATGTTTACATAATTTAAAAGTCCTGATAAAGGGGCAGTGCCCAAACCCCTGAAACATGTAGGTTTTATTTTAATGTTGCCCCAGTCTTAAGCGCTTATAAATCTTTTTTAGATAAATCTATCAAAACTGT
The DNA here is from genome assembly GCA_018402905.1 of Glandirana rugosa. Lineage (NCBI taxonomy): Eukaryota > Metazoa > Chordata > Amphibia > Anura > Ranidae > Glandirana > Glandirana rugosa. The sequence goes on from BLSH010555888.1 coordinate 384,578, forward strand.
CTATGGACCTTCTGATATTACACATCTCCAGCTGAGACACTACAGACAATTTTGTTTGTTGGATTTCTTCAGCCAATGGTCAATATTCTTCTAAAACACCAGGAATGCAGGAATTTACTGAATGCTTTACTGAATCAGCAGTGATGTGATTCCTTATTGAAATCAAAATGGCCAGTTTAAGACCATGATAAAACTTGGGACCAGTCATTTCCTGTGCACATAAAGCCAAACGGTTGCATTATGTTATCAGCAGCACTGAAGATAGAAGAGCAATGGGATTATCAACAGGAAGTTAGCTGTGTACAGGAAAACATCTTCCCTCATGATCACACAAACTTATCAGTTGTGATAAGCTGCTTGAACCATCACATAAATATTTATTGTTTGCTGATTTGATGATCTGTATCATGAAGTAGGTGACAATTATTTGTCAAATGTCATCAATTAAATATGTCTGTACACTATGCTGTACTATGTTTCTTTGCTTTTAAAAATACAATCATTGGCCTTTAGACTTCCTGTTTACAATTTGTTGCTAAATTTGGGATAAAAAGCTAACCCAAATTATATAATCAATAGAAAATTTGATTTGAATTGAATGTTTTTATTAGGGAAACCTAAAATAATGATAATCTTAAACTGAAGAATTAGGGGCCCATTAGAAAAGCAGCAGTAGGGCCTTATGGCAGCCATATTGCTTTTCAAAATAGTTCTAGAACAAGGATTATCCAGTCACACGACCAATCAAAGTCATGGGAGCAAGATATCCTCCAATCACAAAGCCTTTTTTTTCAGTATTTAAAATACTGCTGCGTACAGTGCAGGCTATACATTGTACACTGCTTTTTATGCATAATTTGTAAAATGCGATGTCCTAGGTAAAGCAGATAGCAGTATCCATCACCAGGTAATAATTGGCATCTGGTCATAGCAGAGTGCTTGGGCAATGTTTTATCTTTGTATTTTTTCTTTTTTTGTCCCATTGTGGGAGATTTCTCTTCACTTCCTGTCCTGGAAACACAACAGGAAATGAAAGGAAATCTCTGCAGAATAATGAAAACCCCTCTCTTAAACTGGAAGTTATCAGCTCATGAGATTTCTGGAAGAATTTGCAGGTATTTATTTTTTTCAATTATTGAACAGGTATAACAAAATGCTTTCGATTGTATATTTAACAGGCCAAAAGGGAGCAAAAAGGGGAAGCCCATTGTGAGGGTTTACATACATCATAAATATTTTCTTCACTGGGAGCGTGGCAAGGATGTGGAGTAAGGAAGACACATCCATGTGGAGCTCCTGCTATCCTACACCCATCCATTCATATATTGACCGCTGTTGCCATCACTTGAGGTGCCTACCAGATTCAGAGGTGACCCTAAAACCCTGATGCTCCTGAATATTCCTTCCATGACCCACTCATTCGTTCCATAACTGCCAAGAAAGCAGACGAAAGCCATGCTGGCTGAAACGCTACATTTACTATTCCTGGAATTGACACAGTGCAACCTTCAGTGAATCAGCCAACGGACCCATCTCCAGCACAGCTGAATACTGACACTACAACCCTGATCCTAAAAGTCACAGAGCATAGTAAAATATATCTCTCCTATACACCACCCTTTCCATAACCCATTCCTCACAGATCACTTGATAGTATATGGATATTAAAGTGTCATCAGGGAACCTCAGGGGCCTTAACAATAAGTTTAAAAATCTTTCATGTTCAAATTCCTGAAATCGGTAGTAACCGCAAAAAAGAAAGCAAAACAATCTTCTCTCTGCAAGTTAAAGTGTTTGTCAACTCGTGACAACCACTTTAACCTACAGGTAAGCCTATAATAAGGCTTACCTGTAGGCGCCCTGCATATCTCCTAAACCTGTGCGTTTCAGGAGATATGCAGTGTACTGCTGTTGCCGACGTCATTTGGCACATGCGCAGTGAAGAGCCGGCCTCTGTGCCGTTCCTTTACTGTGATTGTGCTGTGACTGGCGGCTTCCACGCGCATGCGACTCCAGCCAGTCACAGAGCCGGAGTCGCGGCCCCGGAAGGAAGAGGGGCTGAACATGAACGCTGCCAGCATAGGGGACATCGCCGGACGTCGCAGGCTTAGTTTGCAGGTAAGTGACACATAATGGGCTACTATGTGATGCATAGTAGCCCATCATGCTTCTACTTTGCAGGGGAATATTTAGGAAGTAAACCCCATCAGGGTTTACTTCCTCTTTAAGAGCATAATGTTCTAGTATGCGTCGCATACTAGCATATTATGAAAGATTTACTTGAAAACAAAGCTCTCCAGCTGAGCGCTGTCTCATCTCCCCACGGGGCTTCCATCTTCACCTAGCCTTCCTTCTGGGTTCGCAGGATGCGGCTGTGTAACTGGCCGAGCCGCGATGACATCACTCCCAACTCTCTCTTGAGAGCGTAGTGCGCATACGCCAGTGACATCACTTGTGCTGCCCTATTATTGGCTTATAGGCATAACTCATGAAAAGGCCTTTACTTCCACTTTAAGTCACGCAAACCCCATATTCTGGTCCCTCAGAAAACACATTTCTTTTGATAATAAAATCTTGGCTCTACGCAGATCTTGGGTCCAACAAGTCTTTCACACCACTTACTTCAGCTATGCAAAAGGTGTATCCTTCTTCCTGAATAAATTGTTATCATGTAAATTTTTACAGGTTCTCACTGACCAGTAGTGAGTTATGTGGAACCCATTCTTAAAATGGGGGTGCTGTCTTATGCTTTATAAATATACTGTATATACACTTTATTACCAAAACTATTAGGACGCCTACCTTTACATGCACATGAACTTTAATGGCATCCCAGTCTTAGTCCGTAGGGTTCAATATTAAGTTGGCCCATCCTTTGCATCTATAACAGCTTCAACTCTTCTGGGAAGGCTGTCCACAAGGTTTAGGAGTGTGTCTATGGGAATGTTTGACCATTCTTCCAGAAGCACATTTGTGAGGTCAGGCACTGATGTGGATGAGAAGGCCTGGCTCACAGTCTCCGCTTTAATCCAGAAAGCCGACCACGCTGGGAAGGCTGTGCTAGGAAAGCAGTGGCACTTGCAGGATATCCAGGTATTTCACACAAAGGAAGCACTACAAAAGAACAGGGTACCTTTTAACACAAGTACATGGTACAACACATATCAGGAATATGAAATGTTGATGTAACATATTCGTTAAGGCTGTGAGAAATGAGAATCCTAAGCATCTAGAGCAATCTGAGACTTCTGCTGTCCATGCTAATTATCCAAAGAGAGAGTCTTACCAACAACTACTACAGACTAAATGGAATTTATTCCTACATTATACTGTACCTGCTTCACCCATAGGGGTAGAGATAATCAGATATTGATAATGAAACTGTTTGAGTCAGGTGATAAAATAGTAAGCTGATGCATCCTTGGTGGCTAATTCTCATTTGCAAACAACAATTACTTGTATTCGATCTACCAGCGGCTACATTATTCCTGATCTGAAAGAAATCTGCAGGAATTTCATTCTTACTACAGATCCCTTTATAGTACTAACTCACCTTTTAATGTGGACCGCTTGTGAGAGACAGTTGGAGAACTCTTATTACCCTCTTTATCCAACACAGAAACCTCTATATTGGCCGAGGAGATCACTATAACTGAAACAGAATCAGATATTATTATACAGAAGTTATTATTATTATACAGGATTTATATAGCTCCAACAGTTTGCGCAGCGCTTTACAACATGAGGGTAGACAGTACAGTTACAATACAAATCAATACAGGAGGAATCAGAAGGCCCTGCTCCTTAAAGTTTACAATCTAGAATCTACCTTTTGGTCAAGTGGAACATAAGGTAATAACTGTGGGTGATGAGCTGATGGAGAAGATGAAAATACAGTTGTTAGGTGTAGGTATTATAGGCTTCTCTGAAGAGAATGGTTTTCAGGGATCATCTAAAAGCTAATAGAGTAGAAGATAATTGGACAGATTGGGGTAAGGTGTTTCATAGGATTGGAGAGGCTCTGGAAAAGTCCCGGAGGCGAGCATGGGAGGAGGTGACAAAGGAGCTAGAGAGCAGGAGATCTTGAGAAGAATGAAGAGAACGAATAGGTTGATATTTGGAGACTAGGCTAGTGATGTAGCTGGGGGCTAAGTTGTGAATGTCTTTATAAGTAGTTGTTAGTATTTTGAATTTAATTAGTTGGGTGAGTCAAAGCCAGTGTAGGGATTGACAGAGAGGAGAAGCAGACACAGAGCGATTGGTAAGGTGGATGATTCTGGCAGCAGCATTCATGATGGATTGAAGGGGGGATAGACTATGTAGAGGTAAACCAATGAGAAGGGAGTTGCAGTAGTAGAGGCCAGAGATGACCAGGTAGTGAATTAAGAGCTTTGTTGTGTCATTGGTTAGAAAGGGATGTCTTTTGGAGATATTCCGGAGGTTGAGGTGGCAAGATTTGGACAGTGATTGGATGTGGGGCTTAAAGGAAAGTTCCGAGTCCAGGACTACACCTAGGACCTTGGCATGCAGGGGTGGGCTTATAGCTATTCACTTCTTCCATAGTAATAAGACTGGAATATGGTACAAACTTAGGGAAAGGTACAAACTCCATGCAAAAGGGTTAGCACTTAAACTACAAGAGAAGAGCTAGCCCCATCTATGTACCAGACACACATTGTACTAATACCCAAGTGGGGCAAGGATCCCATGTATTGTTCCTCTGATAGACCTATCTTGCTATAAAATTATGACCTGAAGATCATGACTAAGACCTTGAGCACCAGACTCATGAAAGTCCTTCCTTCTTTGATAGACATCAACCAGATTTGGGTGCCTAGTAAGTCCACTGATTTGTGTGGAGTGATTGCACACCTTGAGCTACCTTCAGATGAGCCAGGGCACAGAGTACTGGTGACTTTGGATTGTAAAAAGCTTTTTACTCTGTCGGTTGGATCTATAATGATTAAGTATGTAAAAACATGGGTTTTGTCAGAGTTTTAGAAGCTGGATTGAAGCATTGTACAAATCACTAATGGCCCAAAAAATATAGGCAAGGCACTTTTATCCTCCTTTTTAACAGGCAGGAGAATGAAACAATGGTGCCCCCTCTCTCCTGCCCTATTTGCGTTGATGGAGCCCATAGATACTGAAATTCATTAATCTATGCAGGTGACTGGGTAAGCTTCATATACGAAAATCTGACTATGTATGCTTGTGACCTAAAATTATTTCCTTGTGATCTTAGTTCATTACTTCAGAAGACACTTCAAATTCTTACCTTATTCTCTCAATTTTTGTGCCTGAAAGTCCACTGGGAAAAATCCCAGATCCTTCCTGATTGACTCAGGAACACAGTCGGTTGTGGACCCTGGCCTCCTGTTGAGATGACAGGGAAATTCAAATATCAAGGCATCAATATTTCCCCTACCATTACAGATTTCCGTAAATTTTATCTCCTCCCATTAGTGCTAGGAATTAGAACTAAAATAAAGCTGTTGGAAAACATACCTCTATTTTTAATAGGCAGGATTAACTTAATAAAGATGAAGATCCTTCCATTGATCCTATATGTGTTGCGAAATATCCCAGTGTGGATCCCGCAAAAATACTTCAAACAGCTAAACATCCCCATTTTAGGTTAACAATACTTCAAAGACAATGAACACATGGTGGCTTGGCATGCCCTGACCTATATATTGATTTTCTCACGGCTCTCCTTTATCATGTCTATAATTGGTTGATTTCTGATAACACTATCATGGCAGTGGTTCTTAAGGAGGCACCTTTTGGATTCTATGAACCCCTAAGATGTCTCCTTTCTAGAAGGGGGCTGCTCCACACTCCGTGACAATGTCTATGCATACAATTATTAAGGAATGGAATATTGTACACCCTACATTGCCAACCTCACCAAATCAGCAGTCCCCCATAGTCCAGTTTGGCTAAACCCTAAATTACCACACTTAGTTTCAGCCCCAGACCCTTCACTTTTGGGCATCCAAGGTTATTAAGTGTCCCAGACATATACAATTCGGGAGAAGTATGGCAAAAACTCTTTTGGCCAAACTTCTCCTGTGGGTCACAGGAGTGCACTTAGCTTTGCACTCCTGTGACCCAGATTTTTGCTGACAGCTGGCTAAAGTTCTCTGTTGGCTGACATCACAGAGCCGGTCCAGACTCTGCAGGGATCATGACAATAACGTTGAGATCCGCCCAAATACCTGACAGGCAGCTGGCCCAGCCTCTCAGTGCCACTGACAGTCACCGACTCTGCTCACTGAAGACCGAGAACAGAGGACAGACCTAGGTGAGTATGATTATTTGTTTTCTTTAAAGCCTGCACTTCTCTGCTAAAGTACCATCCTTTGACATTTGATAAATTAAAACAGCAATATGATTTCCCTAATTTGGGTTTATTTAGATATTTGCATCTTCATCATGCATACCAATCCCAGTTTGGGAGGGCCACTGCATTAATTTCCTCCAAGATTGAATCCCTTATGAGGAAATAAATCACTAACTAAACATTAGTCTTCAGTTTACAAGGCTCTGCAACAAAATGTCCATGAGGGCCTGAAAGCCCTATGCTACAAATGACAGGTAGATGTTCCAGGGCTTGATACCGAAGATAGAAAGTATTTACGGGGTTAATTCAACTGGTTGGTTCTGTTGGAACCATTGCTCCCACTCAAACAGCAAGGACATTTTAGGCCTTCTTCTATTTTATGCTAGGAAAGCTATTGCATTAAAATGAAAGTCAGCTGTGGCTCCCACACTGAACTTTTGGAAGTCGTTGGTTAATACTGCACACACACTCTATAAAGCTACAGGCTATATCTAGAGGCTGTCCAAAAAAATGTACTAAGGTATGAAATGCTTGCGGTATCTCCAAAGATACCAATGTGGTGTGAAGGCATTTTTTAACCACTTCGTACCTGGGCCTTTTCTGACACTTCACGTCTACTTCCCCAAACATATATATATTTTAGCAGAGACCCTATAGGATAAAATGGAGTGTGTTGCAGTTCTGTGCACATGGTATTTGCGCAGCGGTTTTTCCAACGCAATTTTTTTTTTGGAAAAAAACACTTTCACAAATTAAAAAAAAATAAAACATTGCAGTTAGCCCTATTTTTTTGTATAATCTGAAAGATGATGATAAGCCAGGTAAATAGTTACCTAACATGTCACATTTTAAAATTGTGGGAGCAACGTATGCATTCGCATTTTCGCATAAGCACGGTGGGACGGGACACTTTAAATTTTTATTTATTTATTTATTTTATACACAATTATTTTTTTACACTTTTTTTTAGTGTACTAACTTTATTGCTATCACAAGGGATGAACAACACCCCTTGTGACAGCATGGGCTGTGACAGGTCTTCTTTATGGAGAGATTTGGGGTCTATTAGACCCCAAATCTCTCCTCTGGCCCCCCCATGCAACCGATCAGACAGAGATCGGTCGGATTGGCTGCTTTCTTGGCTTCTGTTGGGCAGGTAAACAAAGGGGAGGAACCCTGAAGTGACAAACTACTAGTTGCTTCTGGTTTTCAGGGTTACAGAGAGAGGGGAACAATGTCAGTTCCTCTCTCTCTGTACAGGGCAGCCATAGCCACAGGCCGTATCGCTCCCGGCCTTCACAATGGAACTGGAGAGACGGCGGAGGACGATCAGAAGTGATTGAGTGACTAAATAGCCACTTGGATCACTTCTGGCTGAAAGACAATCGACGGCTGAAAAGAATGATACCAGGATAATGCCTGTAGGTGCAAGCACCATGCCGGTATAACCACTGAAACCCAAGGATGTACAGGTAGGAAGTGGTTAAAGGCATACATCTTAATCTCATAACAAGATAATAAATATAATCCTTTATTAGAGGGGAAGAAATGAACAGACTCACTATTTACAAATGGTAGGTGGAAGTGGGACATAAAGTGATCGATTATCTTCTTCTATGCACGTTATTATCTTCCATTGTTAATCTAGCACAAGTTGGATAGCTCATGGTGGAACTGAGTGTCACTAACTCTGGTGTGTTTTCACTACTGTTTTGTGGTGTCTTTTTTTTCTTTTCTTTCTTGTGTAAGTTGATAATTTTTTTCTTATTGCTGATTGCGTCCTGTCAGAGAAATTTTGCTTCACATCCTGGCCCAGGGACAGTAGTACAGTATGAGAAAAATTCTTCGAAATCAGAGGATATCCCCTCTTAGACAATTGTCATCCAAACAGATTTACCCAGTGGCGGATGGTGGTATATTTGGGGGGGTTTGTGCGGCAAATAATACACCCACAGACACACATCCCCATAGGTTGTTCGGGTTGGGTCACCAGCACCCCCCATTCAGTCGGTCGATTGATGAGCCCCTCTGGGCGGTGGCTTCGTCCCCTGCATCTCCTCCGGTGGCCCCCATTTCTCCTCCCTCCTCCTCTCTCCTCGTTGTGGCCCAATCAGATTGCTTGTCGTTTTGGCCAATCGGGAAACGGGTATCAGGACCCGCTACCTGATTGGCGGGGAGGAGATTCAGTGTGAAAATAGTGAATATTCCTTCGCTATTGTCACGCAACTGGGTGAGCCCATCCTTTTTTTAAGCCTATTAGAGCCTCTGGCTCTTATGATGTGCTTCAAAGAAATACACCCCCCCATTGGAATCCATGCGCCCCGAATGTAGATTAGGGGACCGGACGCATGGATAGGGGGTGGCGCCCCTGCGCCCCTAATGGATGGACCGCCCCAGGGTTTACCCTATGGCAGTTTTCTCCTATTTTTGTGCCAGCTCAAAAATGTCAAATTTCCCATCAAATTCTGTACAGGAGACATGGGTCACCTGGACCAGCAGAGTGTGAATCTTCCTAGCAGGAACAGCAATAGAAACCCAGCTTCTGGCTTTATATACACTTAAATTATTTTCTTTCTTTTTGTTTCTACACCTTTTTCTTCTAGTCTGTATCTATCTTGTTTCATTGTATATATATTCCTGGAGAAGACGGTAATATGCAAATGATGTTATTTTCAAATCTTCATTTGTATTTACATCCTTGGTGTATGCGTGTGGTAGTATGTTGTGTTGTGTCCAGTGACACTTGTCTTGTGTAATAGCTATTGAAAATTATTGGCATGTCCTGATTTAATGGACCTTAGTAATGCTCATTAAATCAGGCAGAAACTATTCCTGACCACTAAGAAAAATAACTGAGTGAAAGAGATCCAACAATATTATTGGACATTGATTTTGTAAGGTCACCCATTAATTCACATGATTATTATTTTGTATTCTTCAGACAACTTTTTGTTTGACAACATAAATATAATTCTGGGCTGTCAAGGAAACTAAGTTTAATGGTTATCTCATTCCAGAGGGTGTAACGGTACATTATAATGCTACTCTGGTTACAAAGTAGGGGATCAATGTTTAGTCAATCTCCCAAATAGTAACAATATCTTGAATGCGATTATATGCACAAAGATAAGCAGGACCTTTACATCTTTATTTCCTTTAAACTCAAGTTCGCCTTTTTCTAAGTAATTTTGATATGGTTTCTTTCTTTACTATTTAAAAAAAATATCCCTTTTGTTAGGAGATATGACATTTTATGAATATTATGTAGTTACAGGTTCAAGAACATAAGTGGAGCTTAAGGCATCTTGTCATGTGCTTATCGCAGTAACCTATTTAGATAGGAGTCCAAAGCTAGCCATACTCTCACATAGATTCCTCTTGTTCATTCTCTGGATTTACAAAGAATAATCTAATAGATTACATTTAGCAAGTGTGGTGCTACCCCTGCAGGAGCTGTTGGTGAATATGGGCATCTCCCAACCTGCACAGCCAGGCACATGAATTTTCCATTCACTCTTTAGACAAGAAGTAGTCCTTGCAGCTTTGTTTTGTTTTTTTATTTAGGGGAATACATTTGGATGGGGTAAGGTTTTTTATGGGATGCGCAATTGATCAGTAAAGAATTCTTCAGGGACACAAACTTCAGTATATACATCTGACATATACACACTTCTCTTGCACCGACTTGCTTCTAGAACTACAACTCCCAGGTCCAGCTAGCACTGATTGTTTGATCCAACATAATCTCTGTTGGATCCTTGTAAATGCCCTTTTCAGGCAGGGATCGCGGGCCCCTTTAGTAATGCAGCAAAAATAGAGGTCTATGGTGCTAGCTGTCCTTTCCTGTGGCTACTGCTCCTGGTACCACCTCTTCAGGCACTGCCAGCCCACCTGGCTACAGCTGCCCCTTTCACTAGCCCTCCTGATTTCTTCTCCACAGTCCTCCCAGACTGATTCTGCATCCACTCCAGACTGCTTGCACCCAGTCCCTTCAGGCATGCTTCTCAGTCCTCTGACTGTTACACTCACCAGCCCTCTTGGCTGTCTTTCTCCCTGGAGATTTGCCCGGCAGTCAGGGGAGGGCTGGCAGCCTTAGGCCTGGGGGGCAAGTCCACTCAAGTGAACCATTGAACCATTTAATCAGCTCACCATCCATGCCCACCTAGTTTTAGAACAGATATTGATGTTATGAACCAAGACAAATATGATACATGTGGTAACATAATTTAATATTAATAGCAACAAAGGAGGATTAACAAAAATAATGCATCAATGCAGCTCATCAGTACCCACCAATGCAGCCTCACCAGTGCTCATCAGCGCAGCCTCATCAGTGCCCATCAGCTCAGCCTCATCAGTGCCCAACAATGCAGCCTGATCAGTGCCCATCAATGCAGCCGCACCAGTGCCCATCAATGCAGCCTCATCAGTGCCTATCAAATGCAACCTGCTCAGTGCCCATCAATGCAGCCTCGCCAGTGCCCATCAGCACAGCCTGATCAGTGCCAGTCATTGCAGCCTGAATAGTGCTCATCAATGCAACCCGATCATTGCCCATCAATGCTGCCTCACCAGTGCCCATCAGCACAGCCTGATCAGTGCAGCCTGATCGGTGCCCATTAATGCAGCCTCACCAGTGCACATCCAATGCAGCCTGCAATGTAGAGAAAGGAGACCCGCCGGATTACACAGAGCGGGGATCTCCCACTTACCTGGCTTGGCCACTGTCATATGAATTCCCGCCTCCTTGACCGGCTCCTATGATAGACATCGCCAGTGTGCTGACTATTATAAAAGCTGGTCCATGAGGTAGGACTTTGTAAGTGGGAGATCCCCTCTCTGTGTAATCCAGCGGCGCCCACCCCGAGGCAGCCCAATGGGCTGAGCGGGATCCATGGTAGGGCCGGATCTGGGTGCCCCCCCCTTTGCCTGCAGTTAGTTTGTGGTTGCCCCCTGGCCCCTACTTCCTTCCACCACAAGAAGAAAAAAGTGTGAGCGGGCAGTGGCCATCAGCCATTTTAAATGTAAGTTAGGGTGGCCTGGGGGGCAATTGCCACCCTGCCCCCCAGCCCAGCCCTCCCCTGCCGGCAGTGTTCATCTGAGAGGACAATGATGAGAGGTGCTGAGAGGACATTATCGAGAGTGAAGAGGGCAATCACAGGCATCAACAAAAGGAGAAGCTGCAGCCAGGCACATCGACACTGGATGCCGAAGGCCAGTGAGTGCTGAACTGTGCCTACAAACATTCTTGAGGTGGACCATCATCACCAATGTTGGCACTTTGAAATAAATATGTTGGTTTTGTGTCGCAGTTTTGGCAATCAGGCTCAAAAAGGTTCGCCATCGTTAACCTAACCTAACAAAAATCCTATCACTTAGCATTCACTCAACTCCCCCCCAATGTCCAGCCTGTCCCTGTGGATGGCAATTTACTAAAAGGAGTGCTCCTGAGCCCAGAAGGCATCCCATAAAAAAAAAAAACTGTTTTGGAAGTGGGAAAGAGAAAAAACTGGGACAATGCTATGGTACAAATAAATAGTAGTAAAAAAATATACATTGTTTGAAAAGCCATATATTTTATGTATTTTATTTATTTATGGTACTTATATAGCGCCGTCAATTTACACAGCACTTTACATATACATTGTACATTCACATCAGTCCCTGCTCTCAAGAGCTTACAATCTAAGGTAATCTAAGGCACTCTAGCTATGCTAGGGGGTGCTACACATGGATGGAAACATTTCCACTGCACACTATTGTATTGAAGCAGCCATGACGGCCACAGCCCGAACTGTGACTGCATCTAATCAAATGCAGTGACTGTTCTGCCGATAATTTTCTACCTTCGATTATTCATATTTTGTCGAGTGATGAGGACAAGGCCATCCATGGCTCGAATTTTGGACAATTCAGCAGAAATTGAAATTCAAGATATGTTTGGCCAATTTATGTTAGAAAGGGGCAGTCTGAAAGTAAACAGTCACTGCAGTTTTCTATCTTTGCAAAAGGCAAGTATTTTGTATTAGATATGTGTTTGCAAATTTAAAATTATATAAAAAAGTGTGCAGTTAACAACAAACAATTTAAAAAGTCTAAAACAAGGCTCCAAACTATTATACAGGGGTTCTTCAAGTTCTCTCACTGTTCTAGCTCTATTAAATATAAAAAAGTGTAGAAACTTTTTGAAGACAGCAGATTCCCATTCATATTCCTATCTATAACAAATTTGTTCTTCATTTTCCCAGTTACAATTGGAACTATGGGCAAAATAAAAATGACCCCTCTGGAACATTTCTATCACCTATTGATCCTGCCAGTAAATCTGGTATTTTTCCATTCCCATTTACAAGGGGGGCAACACTGTTTGTTCTGTAGTGAAATCGCACAGCAGGGTTATCACCCTTTCTTAGATTAATACGTTGCTTTAAATGAACTTCAGCTAAGAGACAAATTAACGCTTAAACCTAACTAACACTTTTTTGTTCCATGGAGAAAAAATTAGACCATATGAGTAAAAGCTGTTGTAAGCACACCCACAGTGATATATGAGTTGTCCCAACTGTAACTGCCACTTTTCTTGAACAGATTGGCCTGTTCAAAGAAGTGGAAAATAGTACATCATATGGCAGGATCAATAAGGGATAAAACTATTTCGCAGCATAGTGAACCTAGAGGCATAAAGAAATGATTTGTATGGCTCCACCAATTATTCATACATATTTTGCTGGATTTTAATGGAATCTTTGATGTTGATGTGGAAAGCAGGTTCTGCCATGTAGCAGATACTGGGATCTTGCTTAGATGTACAGGTACAAGTAGTAATGATCATCTACTTACCTTAATAGGTAAGAAAATGTCAAAGATAAATAAATGATCTACAGAACAAACAGCGGCATGGGAATTCTTGGAACCCTTCTCAGTTTACCAAAAACAATATAATCTGAGCACAGCTGTAACTCTGAGGGATGTGGGTGGACTTTCGTGCAAGGCTTGTTGCTCGCTTCAGCGGCACAGATAATTACCAAGTAATATATTGTACATTGTGCTGCAGTAACACATCCAAATCATTTTTTGTAGTGCTTATTTCTAGAAAGAAAGCAGATATAGAACAAAAGAAGATACAGTACATTAGATTCCAGTGGGTATTATAGACTGGTTATTTTTTATTTACTTATCACTGAGTGAATTTGCATCTGTCTAGAAATGGAAACAATCTACATGTGTAAATCCACAAGTCTATATTTTTCAGTGCAGTTGACTGTGCTGTACTGTATACTTATATAGAACCTGTCACCTTCTAGTACAAATGTCTCATTTGTACATTTTGGAAAATTGTGTTGCAAAGATTTTAGTGACTTGGAGATTCATAATAGTTAGCATTCTAATTATTTTTTCATATAAAAATATATATATTCACAGTCCAATAAAAAATATAATAGAATATATAAAAATATGAGAATATATTTTGACAGGCAGGCCCTGTCACTGGGAGAGTATAGGAAAATGTGACACAGGATTTGTCTTAAAGGGTTAATGCAAGGTTCTAGACCAGGGGTACTGAATTAAAAATCACAGACCCCCCCCACATTACAGATTGACCCATCAGACCCCCCATCACAGCAAGAAACAAGGAGAGAGAGGCGCCTCTAAGTGTAATATGCACAATTTATTATAGAACATCAGGATTAAAACCACTCACATGAGAGTAGGTAAAAACAGCATAAAAGAACAGTCCAGGGCGGCGTCACTGTCACAGATGAGTCCGGGTGCAGCTGGTAATAGCACAGACGTGTGAAGGAAGCCGTTCGGAGCGATGAGATTGAATGTGCCGGCGGGATCCAGAACGAGGCTTGAGACACAGGAACACCAGACGTGGACAAGTGATAATAAATTGTACATATTACACTTAGAGGCGCCTCTCTCTCCTTGTTTCTTGCAGTGTTTGGAGCCTGGTTCGGCTCTCTTGGGATGGCTGCCTAAGTGTTTATGGACTTATGTCAGCTTTTCACATGTAGATATATAGCTATATCTTCCTATTGTATTACATGTGGTATTATGCTTACATACTCTGATCCATATTTATATCTGCATGCACATCCCTATATCCTTGTTCCCATCATATCCCTGTCCCTATTTTCTTTTTTTCAGAAAAGTGGTTGTGCGCATATACTTGCCTTTGTTTAGGGGGGGGGGGGGGGGGGGGGGGGGGGGGGGGGGGGGGGGGGGGGGGGGGGGGGGGGGGGGGGGGGGGGGCGGGGGGGGGGGGGGGGG
>BLSH010555888.1:399207-417161 GCA_018402905.1 Glandirana rugosa
ACATCAGGATTAAAACCACTCACATGAGAGTAGGTAAAAACAGCATAAAAGAACAGTCCAGGGCGGCGTCACTGTCACAGATGAGTCCGGGTGCAGCTGGTAATAGCACAGACGTGTGAAGGAAGCCGTTCGGAGCGATGAGATTGAATGTGCCGGCGGGATCCAGAACGAGGCTTGAGACACAGGAACACCAGACGTGGACAAGTGATAATAAATTGTACATATTACACTTAGAGGCGCCTCTCTCTCCTTGTTTCTTGCAGTGTTTGGAGCCTGGTTCGGCTCTCTTGGGATGGCTGCCTAAGTGTTTATGGACTTATGTCAGCTTTTCACATGTAGATATATAGCTATATCTTCCTATTGTATTACATGTGGTATTATGCTTACATACTCTGATCCATATTTATATCTGCATGCACATCCCTATATCCTTGTTCCCATCATATCCCTGTCCCTATTTTCTTTTTTTCAGAAAAGTGGTTGTGCGCATATACTTGCCTTTGTTTAGACCCCCCATCACAGGCTGACCCATCAGACCCCCCACATTACAGACTGACCCATCCTACCCCCCATCACAGACACCCCATTAGAGACTGACCCATCAGATCTTCCACATCACAGACCCCCCTCATACCCCACACATCACAGACTCCCCCATCAGATCCCCCACGTTACAGACTGACCTATCAGACCCCCCCCCACATTGCAGACTGACCCATCATACCCCCCATCACAGACCCCCCATTAGAGACTGACCCATTAGACCCCCCACATCACAGACTCCCTCCATCAGATCCTCCATCACAGACCCCCCCATTACAGACTGGCACACCACAGTCCTCTGTCGATAGTAGATTCCTGTCCTTTTCATCACATCACAGCACAGCACCCCCCCTCCCCACAGAGCCCTCCTACCTTATTCACACTTTCACAGGAGATGGGAAGCATTGCAACCTGGACAATGGGCGGGACTTTTCACATTAAAGGTGGGTGATTGATTGCTGGGACCACCCCACTGCATAGCAAGCAATCACCCGCTTTTTAATTTAAAAAGTCCCACCCTTTGTCCAGAGTGGTCGCGATTTACGTCTTGTGTGAATAATACAGGCAGTGCAGGGAGGGGAGAGTGCAGCGATCACATCAAAGGGAGAGACCCGTGCGCGGCTGCCTTGCTATGAAAATAGCAGCGGCAGGCGAGCTAGCGGCACGGAGAGGACACAGGCAAATATTTGGTGAGGCTGCGGTCCAGGTAAAATGGCTGCTTGGGCCGGAACCGGACTGTGGTCCGCCATTTAGTGATGCCTGTCCTAGACTATCATTTCTCCAGATTCTCTAGTTCTGGCTTGGAACATTCAATCCTGTGTCCATGGTTTACCATGTGCCTGCAATCTGTGTGAGTACATACGTGTGTGGGGTCATTATATACTCAGGGCTGAGGACAGCTTAGAGCTCCCAGTTTGGAGACAGCTTCCAGTTTGGAGACCGCTCCCAGTGTGGAAGACAGAAGGTCAGGGGGCCCCGGCCAGAAGCTGCAAGACAGAGGTCTCATCGAGGGGTCAGAGGGCCCACGCAGAAGCCAAGAGACAGAGGGTCTCAATGAGGGATAAGAGGGCCCAGCAAGGAGACAGCAGGTCCAGGATTCTGGTTGGCTTCTATTGGGGGTGTCAGGAGAACCCCAATCCATAGGTCAGAGGTGGGCCATGCAGCAGGGTGCTATGACTAAAGGCTAGAGAGCCATGTGTTCCAGGAGAGCTGAACAACACAGTCACAGGGACTGGTAAGAGGAGCAGCAGTGCTGCTAACAAGTGAGCCAGATGGCTCTGTATTTTCATTTGTTCACATTGTGTAGAAGAAACCCCTGCTTGGGCAGCTGATCTACATGTGAACTTTCCATTTCTTGAATAAAAGTCGGTTGCCATGCCCTAAAATACAGTTTCGGACTGACGCAACTCATTGCAAATGCACCTACTGTTTGAGTTTAATCATCCCAATCTCACAATATCAATAAAATATAGATACAATACAAAAAAAAGAAAAAAAAGCTCAAGCACTGAGAACAAGGATAGCAGCAAGTAAAAAAAGCTTACATAGGCATGTATTAAAATTTGGTTTTATAAACTGCATTAAATACACCTCAGATTATTGTGGAATTATACTGTTTACAAACCATGCAATTTGGTAAATGCAGAAGGTAAAAACCACTTCCTTCATTATTCTTATACTGATGCAACAGGCAGTTCAACTGGTAGATACAATACCAATACTATGTCAGTGTATAGCACTGCTGATGCTGTATACTGTATAGCAGGTCTTGCCACAGTCTATTTTATGGCTAATAAATTCTTAGTCAAAAAAGGCAGGTAGGTGTTATAACTCATGCCACACCAATGAGAGATCAGAGCCATACATTTGTCCCACTCAGAAATCACTCAAACATGCTAAATTCATGTTAAGAGCTGCTACTCCTGTGCATCTAAGTCTAGCCTGACTGATTCAGTCATTAGATATTCCCATCTGCAGGTTTCTCTCACGGTGCATTTAGAAAGTCATTTCAGGAGACTCATGAAAAGAGTAGAAATCCAAGTGCATAAATAAAGTGAACATATACTCAGCTCCACTCCAGTGATGTAGTGTCAAGGAGCTACAACTCAAGGAATGTTGGTCTTGGGAGCCCTGCAATAATATCTACGCCGAGGTGGAGCTACCCTGAATCATATAGGGTGGGTGTAAAAAAACAAAAATAACAAATTGCAGTATACACATCCAAAAGCTACCTCCTCAAAAAGTTTATTGACATCAGATATAATAGAATAAAAATAAAAGAACAGCATCCCAAGTCCCAGGACCCCCCCCAAAACACCACCTCAAATCCCCCTCTCTCTACTGTATAAACAGTCCCCTCTAAAAGGAGCTGGAACAACCATCAACCCCTAAAGAATCCCCTTACCCCCCTGAAAATAGGCACCTGCTGATCAATCAAGACCAGATGGGATGCCTCATGTAACAGTGATCTAGACAGCCCTCCACCTGAAAACCACAATGGATGAAATAGGTTGCAGGTTCCTAGATTGACGGATTCCAGGTTGTCCACCACAGTACACATGATAGGGAATACTAGTAATTAGCACTGACCGCAATGACACATGCCTCAGTGATGCGTGCCACCTGTCGCTACTATACCACATCCTGACAGGATAGTCAGTTAGTTGCTGCTAATCACGTTAGCTGATAGAAATCATAGTAGACATGAAGTGGACATCAGTGTTCCTGGGGGAGACTGGACTGAAGACGGACTCCGGCAAACATTGGCTGCTTCAGGCCTAAATCAGAGAATATATATACTAGATGTGAAGGCAGATCCTAACTTGAATTACACCTATGTCCTGATTGAATGGAAAAGGGGGATTCCTAATGCTTTGTGGAAAGACAGCTTCCAACTGACTGCAGAGATCAGTACCACACTAATTCATCCAGGTGACTTGAAACTTTACTCCAGAGAGTTCAGAGTGCACTACCCCAGATCCAGAGGCTACCACCCCGAAGCCTGCTGTATCTGCTGAAGATTCCTCTTCCCTCCTAGTGGCCAAGTTTGGGAAGCTGGTCACGGGACTCCTCAAGAACCCAGCAGTCTCAGCCAATTATGGATACCGCAAACTACGGTTCTTCTCAGGGAGAGTCCCTACACCCTCAGGAGAGGATGATTTTGATACTTGGATTGATCAAACCACCCAAGCAGTTGAAAAATGGGAAGTGTCTGAGAAGGTAAAGAGACAGAGGGTAGTTGAGAGCCTGCAAGCCCCAGCTTCGGATGCAGTTCGGAATCTGAAATGAGACAAACCTAGCTGTTCCATTTCCGAGTGTCTGGAAGCACTCCGGGAGACTTATGGAAGAACTGAGGACTGCACAGAGCTGATATATCTCTTCAATCACACATACCAGATGGAGGGTGAGAGGCTAACAGCCTATGTCGCACGGCTGGACCAGATCCTTCAGCAAGTTAAAATGAAAGGAGGGATGGAAGCTAAAGCTGCCAGTAAAGCCTTAGTGCAGCAAGTACACCAAAGAGCAGAACCCTTGGATCCTATTGTGTTGCAACTTCGAGCCTGGAGTTCGAGTGACCTCCTCACCTATTCCAAACTCATGAAGGCTATTAGAGAGGAGGAGGCTCTCATTGTGGCCAAGACACAAAAAACAGAGTTTGCAAAGAGTCCCAAACAGGGTTCTGCAGCCTATATTGTACAGTCTGGGGCTGAACTAGAGATCAGCTCAGGTGAAGAGCCCTGCACCGCTATTGACACCTTTACGCAAACTATAATCCAATTGGCACAAGCGCAAACTACTAGCCCATACTAATATGCAGCAATCACTTTCAGAAGTAAAACAGTGTCCACCCTTGCTACTGAGAGAAGGGATACTGCCTCTACTACAGATCGGAAATGCTACCGCTGTGTGAAAGTAGGTCATTTCATTGCTCAGTGCCCAAATAAAGAAGACCTGACTGATCTCACAGCAGAGGTGCTGAAATCATTGAAGAAACTGTCCCTCACAAAGTTGGTGGGAAACTTCAGAGGACCTCGGTGAAGGAGCCAATCGGGTGTCCATCTACAGTAGCTAGCTCCAAAATTAAAGACATGAAGAGACAGCAGCGGGAGTCCAAATCCTCTCAGAGGGCCCCTGTTGTTGCCTCCGAGCAACCCCGTGTCCCGTCTCCTTTAACACTGGCTGACCGGTTTCGGAGGATCAATGCACACCAAACGCACAGAACTCAGCAAAGACCGAAACTGGATCAAAACTCCTGCAAAAAGGTAATGCAGATACAAGCTGCCGAACAAAATAAGGCCACACTATCCTCAAAGTTCCCAGACAAGCAGGTGTGACCTTCTCCTGTCGTCCCCATCCAAGTAGAGGGAGTCTACACCAAGGCCCTTTTAGATACTGGAGCTCAAGTGACCTCCTCTAAAGAGACTTCTATGACAGGCATCTCAACCACCTGCCATTGCAGAAGTTGGAAGAGTTAGAAATATGGGGCATTGGGACTCAGAACTTCCTCTACAATGGCTACCTACCAGTTATTTATTTATTTCAGGTACTTGTATAGCGCTGTCAATTTACACAGCGCTTTACATATATATATTGTACATTCACATCAGTCCCTACCCTCAAGGACCTTACAATCTAGGGCCCCTAACTCACATTCATACATATACTAAGGCCAATTTAGACAGGTTCTAATTTTACCTATCAGCAGGTCTTTGGAGTGTGGGAGGAAACCGGAGTACCCAGAGGAAACAGACATAGGGAGAACATGCAAACTCCAGGCAGGTAGTGTCATGGTTGGGATTCGAACCTGCAACCCTTTTGCTCCCAGGCAAAAGTGCTATGCACTACACCACTGTGCCGCCCCAGTTAAGCTGACCTTTGATCTCTCCGTGGCCGGAAAGGCCGAGACCTTTGACACTTTGCAGTGGTCTGCCCCTGCCCACCAGGGGCCAGGAGGAGTTCCCTCATATCGGGACTAATACTGATCTTGTCAGGAGATTGTTGACAACTCTTGTTCTAGAGCCTAGAACTCTAGCGACTAATGTACACCCTATGCTGAGACAAGCCTACCAGCGTCTAGTACTGGAGAAGAAGGCCCAGGCTGGTGAGAAGGTACTACAGCCCTAGGAAGTGGTCTTCCTACAAGCACACGTAAAGCTTAATTGGAAACAACCACGCCCTTTCGTAGTCCTTTAAGCGGACGGCCAGAGAGCAGATAGTAGATTGGAAATAATCCCAGAAGTGGTTTCAACTAGGACATTACAAAGAAGTCATGGGAGTGTCTCAGTCAGTGTCCAAAATGTCACAGGCTCCCCAGTGAAGATGCCAGCTCAAATGTTGTTGGGACAAGTGAATCCAGCCACCACAGTTTCCCCATCTGATCTAGCAGGGTGAGGAAAGGATGGGATCTCTGCCAAAGAGTTTTATCCAAAGAATATCCCTCTTTCTTCTGAGTGGAAGGATAGGGTCAAGACCCAGCTCCTTAGATGGCAGGCAGCCTTCTCCAAGAGTGAGTTCGATGTGGAGTGTGCAAAAAATGCCCAACATCGCATTAGTCTCCAAGAAGATAAAACGTTTAGAGACAGGGTTAGACAAATTTGTCTAGGGGACTTGGAAGACCTACGCGAGCAACTGGCAGAGTTGAAGAGGACAGGCATCATCCGAGAGTCTCGAAATCCATATGCTTCCCAGATAGGGGTGGTACAGAAGAAGAATGGGTCACTGAGGTTGTGTATAGACTATCGAACATTAAACCGAAGGACCATTCCCGATCAATACACCACATCAAGGATAGAAGATGCCTTACAGAGCCTGTCAGGGGCAAAATGGTTTAGCGCGTTAGACCTGAAGAGCGGGTACTATCAAATTCCCATGCACCCTGAAGATCGGGAAAAGACTGCTTTCATTACTCCGGTGGGGTTCTTTGAGTTTGATTGCATGCCCCCAGGCCTGTCTGGCGCCCCAGCTACCTTCCAAAGGCTAATGGAGAAGACTGTGGGTGACATGAACCTGATTGTGGTATTGGTGTACCTAGATGACATCATTGTCTTCGGCAAGACCTTGGAGGAGCACAAAAAGCACTTAGAGAAGGTTCTGAAGAGACTCTATGATGAGGGGTTAAAGTTGTCACTGGAGAAATGCCAGTTCTACCAGCCTTCAGTCAACTACCTTGGCCAAATTGTGTCTGCCGAAGGAGTTGCTACCGACCCCCAAAAGCTGGAAGCTGTTACTTCTTGGCCGAGGCCTACTAATGTGACAGAGCTTAGGTCATTTCTGGGTTTCTGCTCCTATTACAGAAGATTTGTTGAGGGATTCGCTAGAATAGCTCGCCCACTTAATGAGCTGCTAAAAAACGAGGGAGATGAGGATAACTTAGATCCAATAAAGCCTGTTGGACCAGCTGGAGGGCCCAGGAGGCCTAAACAGTCCACTCAGGGACTGCTCAGTGTGAAGAGGCTTTCTGACAGCTGAAGTTGAGTATAACGACTTCTCCAGTCCTGGCTTACGCAGATCCAACCAAGCCATATGAGCTACACGTCGATGCCAGTCGAGAAGGGCTAGGAGGGGTGCTCTATCAGGAACATGATGAACACCTATGGCTGGTTGTTTATGTGAGTCGGAGTCTAGCACCCGCTGAGAAGAATTACCCTACACACAAACTTGAATTTCTGGCTTTGAAGTGGGCAGTGGTGGACAATCTGAGGGATTATCTGTATGGGGCAGACTTCGTGATCAAGACAGACAATAATCCTTTCACCTACATCCTCACTACTGCAAAGTTGGATGCCACCAGTCACAGGTGGTTGGCTGCCCTGTCTGAATTCACTTTCAGCCTGAAGTATCGTCCAGGAGTAGGAAACAGGGACGCGGATGCATTGTCAAGAAGGCCCCACGACTCCAGAGATCCTTCGGAATTATTGACCCAGTTGTCACCCGAAGGTGTGCAAGCTCTTTGTCAGGGAGCAGAGTTTCGAGCTGGAGGTGGATCGAGAGCAGAAGAAATTGGGGTCACCGCAGCCAGAGTTCCCAGGGGTTATTGTAACCTTACCCAGGTCGGGAGGAAGGTCTGCCAAAGCTCTCCCAGAAAGACTTGAGGAAGGATCAGATGGAAGATCCTCTTTGTACCTTGGTGTTGAAGGCAGTGGAGAGTTAACGTCCTGATCTGCTTCTTACTGACACTCAAAAAGGTGCTTGTCTGCTTCACAAGGAGTGGGATCGGTTGCAATTGCGCAACGGAGTGGTCTACCGAAGGGGCCCCTATGGAGATTTCCGAAGAAAGATGGCAGTTAATTTTACCCGAGAAACATAGAGAGACTGAGTTAGCTGCTTTACATGATAACCATGGCCATCTAGGGCCCGACAGGACTTTTAACCTGGTAAGAGACCGATTCTACTGGTCCAGCATGCGGCCTGAATTATGGTGTACCCCCAACGTATCCACTTCGATCAAGCAAGAGACTTTGAGAGGCGCCTCATCAAGAGACTACTAGATTTGCTTGGCATAAAAAAAACACGAACCACTCCGTATCATCCTCAAGGGGATCCGCAGCCAATGAGATTCAATAGGATTCTCCTAGATATGCTTGGAACCCTAACTACAGAACAGAAGCAGCACTGGAGTAGACACATAGCAGCCATTGTGCATGCCTACAACAGTACATCAAATGATGCAACTGGTTACACTCCTTATCTGCTGATGTTCGGATGGGAGGCTCGGTTGCCAGTCGATCTGGCCTTTGGCACATCATTGGACTATACCTCAGCAGCTTCCCCCAAAGGATATGTGCATCATCTGAGGAGAAGTTTAAAGACCACCTATGAGAAGGCCCAAGCTGCCTCAGATGCCAGAGGACAGAGAAATATGAGGAACTTTGATCTCAGGGTGCGAGTGCAGGACTTACAGCCAGGTTACAGGGTATTGTTGAGAAACCTTGGCGTCCCTGGGAAGCACAAGCTGGCTGATTATTATTATTATGCATGATTTATATAGCGCCAACATTTTGTGCAATGCTGGAAGTCACATCCCTACGTGACTTTAAACAACTACCAGGGTTACCAGTATATCAGATCCGGCCGGAGGGAAGTAGAGGTCCACTGAAGACCTGGCATCGCAATCATCTGTTGCCCCTGTCAGAAGCAGTCCATGTGCCACCCCCACTGGGTCCTCAGCCTGCACTTGCAGCCCCGCAAAGATCTCGCCCAGTGGCTAGATCTCAGCCAGTGTCCCTGGATGTAGAAGATGAGGACAGCAAGGATGAGGAGATGGGTATAGATTGCCTGTGGCCATCCCAAATGTCAGAACCTGCTGATGCCCCAGAATTCGTGCCCCAGAGGCAGCCTTCAGAAGATCCGGAAGATTCTCTATCTCCCCTGTTGGCAGCAGACCCTGAGGATTCTCACCCCCTTGCTGAGGAGGAAGAACCTGAAGTAGAGGAAGAGAAGTAAGGGGCTAGTAGGCCCACAACCTCTGAAGCCAAGGAGTAGAGAGAGAAAAGTTATTCGCCCACCAAAGAGACTAACATATAACAATTTAGGTGAAAGCTCTGAGGAGATTGTTCTCATTTCTCAAAGGACTCTTGAAGAGCCTGGTTCTTCCACCACAGATTTGGTGGAGAAGGACCCCAACTCACTCCCTGGCATATCTGGCTGGGTCATACCCATTAAGGTGGCCTGTAGGCAGGACAACCTTTCCTCCTATGCTAATTGGTGGGAGGTTCCTCTGCTAATACAAACTGTTTGATTTCTTGTATGAATTAACCTATTTTCCTGTAACCTTAAAAGCATGTAAGAGGTTCCAAGCCGCACTGCCTTTGGAGGACCAAAGGTTCTCTGGTAGGGGGAGTATGTAGAAGCTGCTGTATCAGAATTACAGTACAAGCTGACTAAGCCTTTCACTGAACAGAGACATAGCCTGTCAGCTCTGGAGGAGTGATTTCACCCCTCCCTTATTTTCTCTTCACACAAGGACACAGCAAAGACAGCCTACTCTATCCCCTCCCATTGGCAGGAAGGAACTCAGCCAACCATGGAAGATTGGAAGAGCAGCAAAGAACTCTGGGAAGTGGAGTTCTTAACACAAGCTGACTGATTGTAATACAGATATTGGGAACTTCAAGTGCCAGCAGCCTTTGGGAAAGAAAGGGAAAGGAAACCAGAGAGAACTTTCTAGGAAGGGCAGAGCAACCATGAGGAGGAAAGGAGACTGGGTGTGTGGAACGGAATGTTGTGACCTTGGATTGCATCTGCTACAGATAGAGAACTGGTGGCAGGCACCCGATTCTAAAGGAAAGCCCAGAGAATGCTCCGAGACATCCTGGTCATCATGCGGTGTACCTGTGAGGAGGTGTCAGTCGGACACTTGTAAAGACAAGTACTGCAGCGCTCTCCTCGCTGCTTTGTTGACGTAGGAGTGGGTGAGGGAGCTATTCGCCCAATACTTCTTAACCCAGAACTCTGCATTATCTCCTTTGTTCTGCCTTACTAAAGTTACATGGAGCTGTTTTACTGTTACAACCTGCCTGGCAGTGAGAAATACTTGTCCACTACTCCATAGGATTACAATATTGGTTGCTCCCAAGCCTTTTGAATGAATGTTTTACTCTACTACAAGAGACCAACAAGTGCACCACTGTAAAGTACTTGCAGGGCCATTTCAGCATTCGGGACACTGGTTGTATATAATTGGATCCATACTGGGGGTTTGATTCAGTGCACTGGGTCAGGTATCAAGGTAAAGCTGGTTTTCTGGGACTGTGGTGCTAGGATAAGGGAGAGTGGGGACTGACAGTTACAAATCAGTTCATTCCTGTACTTTCCTTTTGCCTAGAGTCATATAGCCTAATTCACTTGGGGTTTGCTAAATGTTTTACAGAACTCAGTAGTTCATTTGTATTTGTTTGACCTACCATTGTCAAGTGTTTACCTCTGTTCTTGGGCCCATTTCACTTAAAGGGGTCCTCCAAGAGCAGACAAAGTTGCATTTCTTTTTATATTTACCAGTGATCCTTTGTTTTATTATATCTTGTCCCATTTAACTTCTGCCTTATCACTGTGGCTGTTGTTATATCCGTCTTTTAAGCAGTCCTATAGTAAAAGTTACCCTTTGATTTCACCATGATTTGTGTCAGTTACTGTGGTATTTGCACTGCACTACTGCCAGGTATGCCAGTGGGGTTGAGCCTGTTCTGGGGGTTGAGGGGGCAGCAAAGGGAACCAACAATAATCAAGCGGCTCCTGCAGGGGTAGAGCTACAGGTGCATCGGTGGACCTACCGCACTGCAAGCCACCCCGCTTGCAGATGTTCAACCTGGACCACCTCACCAGGCAGTGGCTACAGCCAGATGCTTTGCCAGGTCCCCAGATTGTGGAGTGCGTGGTCATGGACCGCTATCTACGTGCGCTCCCTGCTGCTTTGAGGAAATGGGTCAGTCATGGGGACCCCAAAACTGCCAACCAACTCGTGGACCTCGTGGAGAGATATACTGCCGCTGAGGACTTGTTGCACCCATCTGCGCCCCACTCCAATGTATCTAGGGGTGAAAGATTGCCCAGCAGACCAGGTAAGAATGTTCCAGGGTTCAGGGGAGTGGGGAAGTTTGATAAGACTGCTACTGCTAAAGAGACTGTGGGCTCTAGACCTGGAGACTGGCCAAAGAAGCCAGGAAGGTCTTTGGGACCCTTGAGAGGACTGGGTATAGAGCACATACAGTGCTACCAATGCCATGCATTGGGCCATATTGCTGCCAATTGTCTCCTAAATGATGAACCCATGCAATGTGATTATACTTATGTGAATAGACATCTTTCCTTTTTGCACAGGTCGCATATACAGCATTGTGTTCAAGTTGCATGGAGAAGCAAATGTGTGTTATTTTTGTTGATGGGAAACCAGTCACTGCACTTCTTGACTCTGGTAGTGTGGTAACATTGGTAAAAAGCAATTGTGTAAATCCTGCAAAGTTATACTCTAGCACTGTCGGGGTCATTTGCATCCACGGGGACACTCGTGACCACTAGACGGCAGTGGTTGAGATTGACACCCCTTGGGGCAGTGTGACTCATTCAGTGGGGGTGGTACCTTCATTGCTTTATGACGCCCTAGTGGGCAGGGATTTTTCCCATTTTTGGAGGTTATGGTAAGGCACAGTCTGGAGGATAGAGCTCCCCTTGCTGCGGAAGCATGGGAACTCTCACCAAACCCTTTTTGCCAAATGGAAGGGGAGACTGGTGGCAGGACCGAGGAGGGAGGAGACCCTCTTCCTTTTCCTTTACTGGCTGAAGAGACAGAGGAGCTGGAAGATAGCTCCCAGCTAGGGTCTAATGACCCAGAAAATGTCTCTGACCCTGACCGTGAGTGTGAACCTAATGTAGTACCTGACTTAATGGTTCAGAGAGAGGACTTCTGTACAGAGCAACTACGGGATGTCACTCTCCTTAAAGCCAGAGAAAATGTGAAGGTGATTGATGGGGAACCTGTGGACCCTAATTGGGGGGGTGTCTTTTCCCTACATGGCTCTTAAAAATAATTTGTTGTATCGGGTGGTGAAACACGGGCAGGACCAGGTGGAACAGCTAGTGGTTCCCAAACCCTTTCGCAGGATGGTGCTAGATCTAGCCCATGGACATGTAATGGGGGGGCATCTGGGTATGGATAAGACCAGGGGGAGAATAACCCAGAGATTCTTCTGGCCCAGGTTGCATGCAGATGTCAGAGAGCATTGTGAATCCTGCCCTGAGTGTCAACTCTGCGCCCTCACCCCATTTTTGTAGTCCACGTGATCCACTGCCAATAATCTAAGTGCCTTTTGAAGGAATTGTCATGGATCTCGTGGGACCCATAGTAAAGTCTGCTCGGGGACATGAGCACATCCTGGTAATACTAGATTATGCAACCCGCTATCCGGAAGCCATACCTTTGCGGAAAATCTCAGTTGAGACTATTGCCAGGAAGTTGGTCCGGGTGTTTAGTCGGGTGTTTAGTTGGGTGGGGATCCCTAAAGAGGTCTTAATGGATCAGGGCACCCCATTTATGTCCCGTGTAACCAAGGAATTGTGCAGGTTGTATAAAATCTCCCATGTTGTATCTCGGTCTATCACCCCCAAATGGATGGACTTGTGAAGAGGTTTAATAAAACGCTCAAAACCATGTTGAAAAAGGTAGTGGAAAAAAATGGGAGAGATTGGGATATGTTACTGTCGTATCTCATGTTTGCCATATGAGAGGTTCCGCAGGCGTCTACGGGGTATTCCCCCTTTGAAGTCCTGTAGGGTAGATGTCGCAAAAGAAACGTGGGATGAAAACCTTGCCTCTTCTACTCAAACACAAAGATGTTCAGTCTCTCAATAGAACGCTGTCTTCCTTTCTATGGCAGGAAAAGAGAGCGCGTATTGCCATGAATAAGCTTTATCTCCCCAGGAGCGAAGATGGCAAAGGCCTTCCCAACATAAGATTGTACAATTTAGCCTGTTTAGCTCAGATTTGTTTGCACTGGATCTCCAAGGCCTCCTTGTATTCCACCTACAACCTGGAAGCAGGACTGGTCCACCCCCTATCATTACAAGCCTTGCTGCATACCAAACTCAGGACTCTGCATCCTACCCTCCAAAATAGTCTCCTCCTCAAGGACACAATCATAGCCTGGTGAGAAATTAGGAAAAGCCTGAAACTACCGCTCACTGTCTTAACTGCACTCCCTATACAGGGCAATCCCAACTTCACACCGGGAATGGACTACAAACCCTTCTATCTCTGGAAGGAACGAGGTCTAACAAAATTCTCCCTACTCTTCGAACAAGATACGGGCACTCCCATCCCCTTCCAGGCCATCTCCTCTACTTAGGCGTTGCCAACCTCCCACGCCCTCCACTACCAACAATGTATCAGCTATATCCACACAATCTGCCCGGACAAAACGAAACCTTTGAAACCCTCTTTCCTAGATAGCCTGGAAAAAAAGGGCTCCTACTCAATCACGGACCTGTACAAACCCCTGATAATAGCTACCATTCCCCCATTGGGCTCGAAAACCACTGCCAAAGACTTTCCAGATGATGACCTGCTGAATAAAATCTTGAGTGGGTACCAATCTGTCCTACACATCACAACTAACGAGACCTGAAGGGAGTCCCAGCTCAAGATCTTGCACCGGGTGCATATTCCCTTCATCAAAGACAATGCCTCACCCAATGCGGTTCGCTGCCTCCTTTGCTCCCAGGATAAACCTTCACTTTCTCATCGCTTCTGGTTCTGCCCAGATATCGCAACCTTCTGGGATCAAGTCCTCGTCTTCATCTTCAGAATAACCCTGATTAAAATTCCAAAGGACCCCCTCTTACTCATATTCAGTCACTGGGACAAGCAAATCATCTCTTGGTCCCATAATGCCTCCATAACTCAACTTGCTCCCCATAAAACCTGGATCTCAATCTCACTTCTCGCTGCTCGCAAAGCCATTCTGAAAAATTAGATATCGAGGTCCCCTCCTTCTATTTCACATGTCAAGAAGGACCTCAATCTCCTAATGTACAGAGAAAGACTTACCACAGACCTTTCGCAAGTTTCCAATAACAAGTACTTCTACCTTAGATGGCGATCCTATATGGACAAAACACTTCCTCAAGAAGAAATCGACTCTTTACGCAAAAACTCCTTTTATTCACACCACGATCTCATCGCTTCATATGGTCATGTGGACCGCCCATCTCATTCTTTTTTTTTTTTTAAATATATGTTTATTAGGGTTTATACGTCAATACAAAACAGTATCAAGAAGTGCAAATACAATGGTCGGGACTCCTGGGTAGAAGTTTGTGGAATGTCAAGGGGAGAGGAAGGGGCTGAAGACCTGAGATCCTGGAGCTTAAGCTTGCCCAAGGTACCAGCAATGCCTGCCCTGAGGTACCAATCGGTGAAGCGGAAAGGTTCCATGTAACGTTGGATTTCCTTAGGGGAGAGTGATTGTTCCATAAAGTTACGCCATCTTGTAAAAAAATTTTCTGAAGATTTAAAGTCCTGGTTGATAATGTCCAACCTTTCAGTAAGAAAGAGACTTTGAATAGTGGCTTTTACTTGGGCCACTCGAGGTGGGTCAGGTTTGATCCAGGCTTGCATAATTGTCCTACGGGTGGCCAAGAGACAAAGATGGGCCCATTGTGAGGTTTCTTCCCCGGAGGGGGAAATGTCTCAGGGGGAGCCGCATTATAGCTGAAAAGACAAAGCATTGGGTTCTTGGGAACCGTGCGCTTCTGAACTTTTTCAATGTATCCGATAACTTGGTCCCAGAAATCCGCTATCTTGGAGCAGCTCCATAGCCTGTGCAGCAAGGTGGGTTTGCTTGAAAGGCACCATGGACAGGAAGGAAGAGAGGGGTCTGCCGAACTGAAGTGAGACGGGGGATAGGCCCTGTGTGCAATTTTGAATTGTGTCTCTCTCCATTTTTCTGATATTGTTAAAGCGCGGACCTTTTGTTAGCCCGCAAGTATACGTGCCCGAGCTTCCTGATCCTCAAGGACTGTGGCCCAGGGTTGGAAGGGCAGAAGAGAGTATTTGGCGGCTTGGTGCTGAATTAGGTTGGAGTAGATTTCTGATATTGAGTATTGTCCTTTCGCCATGAGCAGATCAATAAAGGAGGATTGAAAAGAGTGGGAATTTGGCTTGAGACTGATGCTGATATAGTTCTTCAGTTGGAGGTAGTTGAACAGGTGGGGCATCGGTAGCGAGAAGGCACTTGCTAGCTCGAGAAAGGGTTTGACCGTGCCCTTTAAGGGGTTGCAAGCTTGGAGGACCGTTTTTAGACCCAGTTCCTCACCTCTCTCCATGCGATGACTGTGTCCCTGATGAGGGAGTTAGGTAGGCAGGCTGAAAGCTTTGAGTGTACAACCACTTGGAGTTTGTAGGGGGAGACTAGTGCGTCTTCCAGTTCATAGTTGGAGTATCTAGAGCATTCAGTAAACCAATCAAATGTTTGCCTTAAAAGGCAGGAGAGGTTATAGAACCTAATGTTGGGTAGACCCGCCCCACCCTCTCTCTTCAGGAGAAGGAGTTTCTGCAAGGCTACCCTAGGTCTCCTACCTTGCCAGACAAATGACAACAGGGCAGAATGTATTTTGTGAACATCCTTGTGTTTGAGAAGTAATGGGAGAGTCTGCAGAGGGTAGAGAAGCCTTGCAAACGATACAATTTTGAAGAGGTGGCATCTGCTGAAGAGCGAGAGAGGGAGGACCGCCCAGACTTCCAGCTCCTGAACAATCCTAGATACAAGAGGGTGGTAATTTAAAGAATATAGGGAGAATGGTTCCCTACCTATGGATAAGCCTAGATAGGTAATATGACATTTAGCTAGCAGGAATGGTGACGACTCTGTCCAGGCCCCGGAGGCTCGCGGGTTTAGAGGTAGTACTTCACTTTTGTTGAAATTAGTTTGCAGACTCGAACAGGCTCAGAAGGTAGTGAATAGGTCTTGAACATAAGGGATATCAGAGGTTGGATTAGATGAGAAAAGAAGGATGTTGTCCGCAAAGAGTGCCGATCTGAGGGTGAGATTACCGACCGTGACACCACTGATCCCTGTGGAGGAGTTCAGGAGTCTGGAGAGGGGCTCTTAGGCTATATTAAAAAGGAGGGGGGGAAGAGGGCAACCCTGGTGAGTGCCTTTAGTCAGTGGGAATTCTGGAGACATGAAGTTGGGGGTGACCAGACATACTGATGGCGACGAGTACATTTTGCAGACAAAGTTCAAAATAGGGCCCGACATACCCAAGGCTTCCATGACAAAGCCCGATTGGGCCGGGTTGAGGACAGAGGGAAGAATTTGGGCGAGGTGGTCAGCAATGATTTTAGAAAGGATTTTGGTGTCAACATTAATAAGGGAGATAGGTCTATAAGAGGCATGGAGGAGGGGATCCTTGCCCTTTTTCCCTATGAGTTTAATGTGAGCTTGGGACCCTGTGGGAGGATAGGAACCGTCCGCCCACACGGACCCATAGACTAGTGCCAGAGAGTCAGGGATATAGTCGACGGTTAGTTTGTAAAATTCTGCCGAGAGCCCATCTGAGCCCGGGGCTTTTCCGGGGCTGAGCTTTTTAATAATAGCATGAATGTCTTTGATCGCTATAGGTGCGTTGAGGGTTTCCACTTGTTCACGGGAGAGCATGGGTAGTTTGGCGTCGGTCAGGAATGTGGTTGCTCTCGCTGTGTCTATAGGGTCTTCGGCGTATAGAGAGGTATAAAAACTGGTAAGGAGGGTGCTGATCTCAGAGGGCGTTCTAATAATTTTGCCATTGGGGTCTTTTAGGGCTCCAATGTGGGTGTGGGGGGTGACGGACTGAGCAGAGCCTTGCCAGGAGTCTGCCCGCCTTGTTCCCGTTATGATGGAAGAAGAGAGCGGAACGCGCCTGGTAAATGGATTCCTGGTGCCCGAACCAAAGGCCCAAGGCTTGTTTGGCTTTTTGCCATGCTAGTATCATATCGGGGTTGCGAGAGTGAGTCAGGTTTCTGTGGGCTAGACGGAGCACCTCACTGGCCAGTCGGTAGTTATAGGAAGTCTTTTTCTTGTATTGTGCCGCATAGGAAATGATGCGCCCCCTGAGAAAATCTTTACCGGCCTCCCAGAATAGGTTGGGGGAGGAAAGGTGAGCTTTATTAGTATCACAATATTCGGCCCAGGCCGACCGTAGGGTAATTTTTAGGTCTTCGTTTTTGGCTAAAAATGAGGGGAACCGCCATGTGTTAGGTCGGTGGGGAGATGTGAGCCCTGAAATTTGAATGACATTGCCATGTTCTCGATGGAGGATGAGGAGACCAGGGGAAGTAAACTCTGTGAGCCATTTGGTGCATGTCCTTCCACCACCGAGGATTGCAGGGCATTTCTCTTTGCCTCCTGTTGCCTCCTCCTCCTACTGCGCTTCCTCCTCCTCGACCACCTACTTATCCGCTCAGCGTAACACCTTCACCACCAACATCATCACATCCAGGGGGAAACAACAGCAGGCTGGTTTAAAACTGATATATTTGGGGGATAAACCCCACACTGCGCAGGAGCTGTGGACGGGCATTGAACAACAGACCAATGAGTGGTTGTTGCCACTGAGCCTCAAGCCCGGCCTGGTGGTGTGCGACAATGGCCGAAATCTCGTAGCGGCTCTGGGCTGAGCCGGTTTGATGCACATCCTTTGCCTGGCGCATGTGCCGAATTTGGTGGTACAGAATTCTCTAAAAAACTACCCGGATATGTCAGAGCTGCTGCATAAAGTGCGGGCCGTCTGTGCGCACTTTCGGCGTTCTCACCCTGCTGCTGCTCGCCTGTCTGCTGCATAAAGTGCGGGCTGTCTGTGCGCACTTTCGGTGTTCTCACCCTGCTGCTGCTCGCCTGTCTGCGCTGCAGCGGAACTTCGGCCTTCCCGCTCACCGCCTCATA
>BLSH010555888.1:417171-431432 GCA_018402905.1 Glandirana rugosa
GATATATTTGGGGGATAAACCCCACACTGCGCAGGAGCTGTGGACGGGCATTGAACAACAGACCAATGAGTGGTTGTTGCCACTGAGCCTCAAGCCCGGCCTGGTGGTGTGCGACAATGGCCGAAATCTCGTAGCGGCTCTGGGCTGAGCCGGTTTGATGCACATCCTTTGCCTGGCGCATGTGCCGAATTTGGTGGTACAGAATTCTCTAAAAAACTACCCGGATATGTCAGAGCTGCTGCATAAAGTGCG
Source organism: Glandirana rugosa (assembly GCA_018402905.1). Classification (NCBI taxonomy): domain Eukaryota; kingdom Metazoa; phylum Chordata; class Amphibia; order Anura; family Ranidae; genus Glandirana; species Glandirana rugosa. Next base: position 417,424 of record BLSH010555888.1, read on the forward strand.
GGCCGTCTGTGCGCACTTTCGGCGTTCTCACCCTGCTGCTGCTCGCCTGTCTGCGCTGCAGCGGAACTTCGGCCTTCCCGCTCACCGCCTCATATGCGACATGCCCACAAGGTGGAACTCCACCTTGCACATGCTGGAGAGACTGTGCGAGCAGCAGCAGGCAATAGTGGAGTTTCAGCTGCAGCACGCACAGGTCAGTCGCTCTGCGGAACAGCAACACTTCACCACCAACGAGTGGGCCTCCATGCGAGACCTGTGTACCGTATTGCAGTGTTTTGAGTACTCCACCAACATGGCCAGTGCCGATGACGCTATTCTCAGCATTACTATCCCACTTCTATGCCTCCTTGAAAAAACACTTCGGGCCATGATGGATGAGGATGTGGCACAGGAGGATGAGGAGGAGGAAGAGGGGTCATTTCCACGGTTATCAGGCTAGTCATTCGCAAGTGGCTCGGAGGGTGGGTTCCTGCACCAGCATAGGCCAGGTCAAAAATATTCAAGCCAGGGCACAGTTCTGGAGGACGAGGAGGATGAGGAAGATGAGGAGGAGGAATCGCAGCAGGGTGGCACCCAACGCAGCTCGTGAGCATCACTGGAGCGTGGCTGGGGGGGATACAGAGGGCACAGATGATATACCTCCCACAGAGGACAGCTTGTCTTTGCGTCTGGGCAGCCTGGCACACATGACCGACTACATGCTGCAGTGCCTGCGCAATGACAGCCAAGCTGCCCACATTGTAACTTCTTCTGATTACTGGGTGGCCACCCTGCTGGATCCCCGTTACAAGGACAACGTGCCGTCCTTAATTCCCTCACTGGAGCGTGAGAGGAAGATGCGGGACTACAAGCGCACACTGTTAGAGGCACTGCTGAGAGCATTCCCAAATGACACCGGGGGCTCAGCGGAAGCACAAGGTGAAGGCAGAGGAGGAGGAGGAGGAAGAGGCGACCAACACAGCTGTGTCACCGCCAGCACCTCAGAAGGCAGAGTTAGCATGGCCGAAATGTGGCAAAGCTTTGTCCGCAGCCCGCCACAACAAACAGCAACATGGTGCAAGAGTATGTGTGCACACGCCTACACGTACTGACTGATGGGTCTGCCCCATTCAACTTCTGGGTCTCCAAATTGGCCACATGGCCTGAGCTTGCCGTTTATACCTTGGAGGTGCTGGCCGGCCCTGCAGCCAGTGTATTGTCTAAACGTGTGTTTAGCACGGCAGGGGGCATTATCACAGACAAGCACAGCCGTTTGTCCACAGCCAACGTGGACAAGCTAACCTTTATTAAAATGAAGCAGGCATGGATCCCACAAGACTTGTCTGTACCTTATGCAGAATAAAGATTTAGACCGGACTCACACAGCCATTCGTATACTTGTTTTTTTGAAAAGGCCTCAATATTTTGGGGGCTACCCCAATTATAAACAAACAAAAAAAAAATACAGTGTTGGCTACCTCCTCCTCGACCACCGCCACTTCCACCTACACTGCCATGGTCATGGCCTAGTCATCCTCTAGGCTCCTACTCCACATCCACCCCCCTTCCCATTTTTTTTATTTGATTTTAATTTATTTTCCCTATCCCCATTTTTTTGTAGGGCACTTGCCCTACTCTTACCCCCATTTTACTTCCTTTTGCAGCCCTCTAGCACTTGCCAGGAGTTTGTTACAGCCATTTTTGTGCCTAAAAGTTCGGGTCCCCATTGACTTTAATGGGGTTCGGGGTCCGGGATAAAGATCGAGCAACGTTCGGCGCCGAACCCGGACTTTTTTCCAAAGTTCGTTCGGACCCTCCGAACCCGAACGTCCAGGTGTTCGCTCAACTCTACCCATGAGTTAAGATCCCGGAAAAACGCGTGGCCCGGGGAGTTGACTACATAGATGTTGGAGATTGCAATGTCGCGGTCAGCAAGGGAGAGATGTAGGGTGAGTCTGCGGCCGTCAGAGTCGGTGTCTATGGAGCAGACCCTGTGAGGGAGGTTTTTACTAATGAGAATGGCGGCCCCTGCTTTACGTCCCAGAGCAGGGGAGCTGTGAACTGAGCCTACCCAGAGCCTGTGGAGCCTGGACACATTGTCAGCACCCAGATGGGCTTCTTGTAATAAAGCAATATCGGCCTGTAGCCGTTTGAGATGACGCAAGATTTGCATACGCTTATGAGGGGAATGCAGCCCCTTGACATTCCACGAAAAATTACCTTTAGGTGATTCCTGATCTCGGGGTGAGCCATGGCAGGAACTTGGCTTGATGAGAGGAGGTCTTGCTCAAGGAGCGGGCCATGTCCACAATGGCACTCCCCAGCCTAGAAGCAGCAGCTTTGCGCAGTAGGGTACCTGAGAAAGGCATAAAACTGTAGCTAAAAAAGAAAACCAGAATATCCAAACAATAACAGAACCAAGAGGGAGAACCTGCTCCCACATATATACCTGGGACTTCACTTTTTTCCCCATGCAGCTCCTATCCTCGGTGCACCCGCCAGAAAGTAGCTCCCCCAGAGGGCTGGGATTGCAGGGTGATACCGAGGAGGGGAGGGGTGGGCAAGGGGGGGAGAGGGAGAAGGGAGGGGGTGAGGGAGAAGAGGGGGGAAAGGAGGGGAACAGGAGAGAAGGGGAGGGGGGAAATAGGGGACAGTGGAGTACTCCAAAAGTAAAGAGTGACCTACTCACTGTCCGGGGGTGTCCGGGCGGCTAGGACATCTTTAGCGATCATCAAAATGCATAAACTGAATTAGGACAGGAAGTGGTGACCAGAGTATACCAATATATGGAGTCACAAAAGGCCATAGTTACCGAGGCCCTGGTCCAAGATCAGGAGCAGGCCTAAGGAGATCCTTGAATGGCTGAAGAATAGAGAGGGAGCGACGGTTGACAGGAAGAAACTTCCTGAAGATCGCTGGTGGGGGCAGCCGCCCAAATTCAGCTCAAGCCCTTGCGGACATCTGGGAGCCCGAAGTAGCGTACCCGCTTGTGGGGCAGTTTCTCAAGGCTCGATTGGTTGTGTGAGGAAAGAGCAGATTTTCTGGGAGAGGGAGATTTCTTGGAAGTAGAAGGGGTCTCCTGGTCAATATCCGATGGGTGGTAGTTGTTAAAGTAGTTCTCCGCATCGCACGGGGAGGAGAAGGATAGGCGTTCCCCTGTCTCGGCCTGGATATGGAGAATGGCTGGGTAGGCTAGGCTGAATTTGATGTGGTGGTTGAAGAGCATTGAGCAGATGGAAGAAAATTCTTTGCGTTTGCGCATGACATCCAAGGAATAATCTGCAGATATCAATAAGGGATTCTCCTCCACCATGAGCGTGCGGCTTTTGCGAAAGGCCTGGAATATGGCCTGCTTGTCAGTGTAGTTCAAATAGCGGACAATTACTGGTCTGGGCCTGGAGCGTGAACCCGAGCATTGACCTATTCTGTGTGCCTGTTCCACTATACATGGGGCTCGGAGGCCTAGCTGTTGTGGGATGGTAGAGGAGCAGATGGTGTTCAGGGCTGAAGGGCTGAAGGACTCCGGGAGCCCTATTATACGCAGGTTGTTCCTTCTTGACCTATTCTCAAAGTCATCTATTTTATCTTAGAGGTCTCTGTGCTGTGTGGTGAGCCTGGCTATAGATGCAGATAGGGCTGCTGTGTCGTCTTCCACTGAAGCAATCCGTTCCTCTGCAAGCTCCAGTCTAGCCGACTGGAGCTGTAGTTCCCTGTTGAGTTGTTCTAGGCCTTTATGTACGGCCTTATCCACTGCTTCAGTAACCAGGGGGGTGAGGAGGGCCACCACTGCCTGTGCTATCCCTGCTGGGGAGGCAGGGTCCAGTGGAGACTCTGCGGGGGGTCCTGGGAGACCTAGATGAGGTACAGGGGCCGGGTGGGAAGCCGCGGAGCTGCCGAGTGCCAGAGCCGCGGCCGCCATGTTGGCTGCAGCGTGTGCACTGTCCCCAACTGCCTGGGCTGGGTGCGAGGGCGAGTGGACCGCCGATCGCTCCAGGAATCGGTCCATAGCTTCCCCCCTATGTTCCCCTAGGTGCGGGGGGGGGGGGCAGAGTGAGGGTACCTTGGGTGTAGCAGGCTTGGCAGTGGGATTCTGGAGGAGTGCGACGGGAGATCTCGTCTCCTAGCTCCTCTCCATGCGGCACCGGAACTGGAAGTCCCATCTCATTCTTAAGACCCCAACACTGTTAACACTCTCACTTAAAGGATTGTGCGCTCTCTCCTTTCCTCGTTCCCGAATCACTTCAGGACTTTTATATGGACTGGTAATAAGTACTGCTTACTTTGTATTCCCTAAACTCTCATCCAGCTCACCACCTTTGGTTCCCCCATCACAATCTCCTCTATATGCCTCCCCCCCTCCTTTTTTTCAATCTCTTCAGTTTCCTTGTTCAGTATTACTCAGTTAAACATCCCTTGTTACTAAAAAATGCTGTATCTGCAGGGACAGATGTCCTGTCCCTGACTCAAGTCGTACTTTGTATATGCGTTATTCTTTCAATAAAATTTATTGAAAAAAAAAAAGAAATGTGGGAAGGAGAGGCCACCCCATATAGGAGCGTCATCAAGCATATTTCCTTGATGCAGAATTGAATAGCAGCAGTCCTGCCCCTGGTGCGAGAGCATTTGGAGCGAGCCCAGGAAGCCCAGAGAAGGGTTTATGATTGGGGTGCCAAAACCCGGACTTTCAACCCCGGAGACAGAGTGCTGGTAATAATCCCCACTGTTGAAAGTAAATTCCTAGCAAAGTGGCAGTGTCCCTTTGAGGTTAGGGATAGAGTAGGGGAAGTGAACTACATGTATTTGTTTATCAGCCAGGGAAAATGAAAACCCAGCAAATTTAACATGTGAATCTCTTAAAACCATGGAAAGACAGAGAGAGTTTATTGTGCCCACTCCTCAAGAGGACAGGCTATCTCTGACCCAGGACGTCTCCATAATGGAGTCCTTGTCACTGATGCAACAAAATGACGTTAAGGAATGTATCAGTAAAAATAGAAACTTTTTCTCTCCCATACCTGGACTGACCACTGTACTACAATATGACATAATTACAGAACCAGGGGTCCATGTAAATGTAAAACCCTACCGGATACCTGAGGCTAGACGGGAGGCGGTGGTGAAGGAAAAAAAAACCATGTTGGAGTTGGACATGATAGAGGAGTTCCACAGCGCCTGGTCGAGCCCTAAAGTGCTAGTCCCAAAGCCCGATGGCACTATCAGGTTCTGTAACAATTTCAGGAAACTGAATAACGTGTCTAAGTTTGAAGCATACCCGATGCCACGGGTTGACGAACTTGTGGATAGGTTGGGAGGTGCTCGGTACATAACCACCCTAGACCTAACTAAGGGCCACTGGCAGATCCCCCTAACGGAGTCAGCAAAGGAAAAAACAGCCTTTTCTACCCCGGAGGGGTACAATGCCATTTGGTCTGCATGGGGCCCCTGCATCCTTCCAGAGAATGATGGACAAAACCTTGAGGGCACATCGCCCCTATGCAGCCACCTATTTGGATCATGTGGTCATCCACAGTCCACATTGGGAATCGCATCTGCCCCGAGTACAAGCAGTCATAGATTCTCTTAGGGTAGCAGGTTTAACAGCCAAACCAAAAAGTGTGCCATAGGCCCAGAGGAGGCTTGAATACCTTGGGTATGTTATCGGTCGGGGACTGATCAAGCCCCAGACCAATAAGATCGAGACAATTCAAAAATGGCCCCAACCGGTGAATAAAAAACAGGTTTGTGCCTTCCTGGGGATTACACTCCAGAGCAATGCGGATGCCCTCTCCTTGGTCGACTGTATGGTTGGGACAGTTGCTCAGCTGCAGGGGCTTGAGTAGAGGGGGAGGATATGTGATGGTATGCAAGGCAACGTTGTAGAAGGACGCTACCTGTCGCCTCGTATGTGTTCATTTGGACTGGAGCAAACAGAGTTCGGTCTGGATTTTACCAGCCACCATGGCAGGGCTGGTTCCGGTCCAGAGTTTGTGGTCCACTGGAGTCCACCAGCAGGTGGCTTAAATAATCAGGAAGATATCTCACTTGAGCTCTGACCTGGAACTCAAAGGGGAATCTGAGGTAGCGCTGTATACTGTTTTGGACTTTAAACCAAGGTTTGCATTTTGCTTATGTTTTGTGGATGTCGGGGGGCCAGCTCCACACCGTATAGTGAGAAAACTATACTGTATAGTTTAGCGCCGGACTGCAAGGACATATTTTCTGTTTTGTTTTGTTTTTAACCTGCAAACCTATTTTTCTAAATAAACCTGGCAAGCCGCCAGATTTGAAAGAAAATTGCCTGTACGCTGACTATTTTCATCAGGAAAGATGATCCCCACGAGCTAATCTCCCACATGATATACAATAAAATTGTTATTTTTTTCTTGTTCAAATACTTTTATTTGTAAGTAAGAAGGGTTACATACAGAAAATAACAAAAAATTGTATTTTTATATATATGTTGAACTTTACTATATTTGGTGGTCACCAGTGGTATATTCAAAGCCCCATCCAAACGGGTTCAGTTGTACAATTCTAAAAAAGTTTCGGCCTTGTCCCTTGTGCATATAGATTTCTCTAGATTTTTGGAAACTTTGAGCATATTATGTGCTGCAGATTATGATATATTTAAAATCTTTGTAATTTTACATTGAGGAACATTATTCTGAAATTGTTCAACAATTTTTAGACACAGCTTTTCACAGATTGATGAACTTCTGCCCATTTTTACATCTGAGACACTCTGACTCTCTAAGATGCTCTCTTTATAAGCAATCATGTTACTGACCTGTTGCCAATTAACCTAATTAGCTGCAAAATGTTCTTCCAGCTCTTCCTTGTTAGTATCACTTACTTTGCCAGCTTTTTTGTTGCATTGTCCCGACTTTTTTGAGATGAGTTGCTGCCTTCAATTCAAAATGACCTTCTTATTTTCTTAAAATGGTGCATTTTCTCAGTTTAAACATTGAATATGTTTTCTATCTTCCATTGTGAATAAATATGGATTCATGAGATTTTCAAATCTTTACATTCTTTTTTAATGTAAAATTTACACAGCTTCCCAACTTTTTTTGGAATTATGGTTGTATGTCTCTGGTATTAAACCTGTTTCGCAAACTTTTTTTTTAAATATATCAATAGTATTTTTTAATAATCTGGAAAAAAGTACAGCTATACCCAGATTATTGAAATATTTACATATTCATAACAAGCAGCAAAACATTTTACAACAAACCATCAGAGACCCCTCTAGCTGCATGCACTGGGAAGTAATTCATTCTTAAATATCCTCAAAGATCACAACAAAAATGGTTAGGCCCCATTCATACCTGACCGTTTTTGCACATTTTTTTTTGTCCAAGCCTACACACTCAGCCCCATTTGTTTCATTACAGGCTGTTCATATCTCTCCACTCAGTCAAACAAAGCTTGAGACTCAAACTTAAAATAGGAATAAGAGCTTTTTTAGCAGCTGTGTCATGAGTTTTTGACCTCATGGACTTGCACTTTCGCATGTTTTTGCACACATTTTTGTACTTGAACAACAGTTATCTACTCTCCTCTTCCTCTCCTCTCCTACTACCCAAGAGCTTGCATACACATGCACCAATGCTTACAAAACACGTGTACAGAGATACAAAAAAGCACGTATAAGCGCTTACATAGCGACTTACTAGGTGTGTGTGCAAAGTGAGAGCTGGTTCACTCTATTGCATTGTGGTAAGGCATATTATGTGCCTCAGTGTGCTGCGGTGCCATTTTTTATGGCACCACAAACTAGTGAAGTTTTGGGCCTGACAGAAATTTAGCTTTATACCCTTGTCAGATTTTGCTTTTTTGCTATCTGGATGCCATTGGGAGATTTATCTTGACTTTCTGGTCTGTAGACACAGCTGGGAGTAAGTGTAAATATCATCAACAGTTGTCAAAAGGTCAAGTATCTTCATGAAAAGATTTCAAATCTATTCTTTTTCTAGTAAGAACTCAAAATGGTGTCTTTCCTATCACTTTCAGTCCAGGTGACAACGGCCACTAGGATAACAGAAAGAGTCAAAGTGGTCTACACTAAGACGTTAGGCAAGTACCATATATTCCAAATAGGTGGGCCTGGTATCCATCTTGAAGATACCCCCTTCTGGTTGATATTGCATTTTTAAGGCTTGCAGAACATTTCACAAAACTTTTAACTCAATACTTGCAAAAGGAAATGGTCATTTGTTTTCTGTGGCTATTGCACAGTTGAAATTGTTAATTGTTTTAAATTCCTCTTTTAGCTTGAATAACCAGATGCTTACATAACACATATATACTTAGGATTACATAATATTCAGGATTATTTATAGTGCCAACTGCCAAGTTAAATGTTGTCTTTCAAGGATTCTGTCTTCTCTTACTGGCAGACTGACAATTCCTTTTTAAATTTTAATGATGCTACAAAGAGAGAAGAGCTGTGTATATTTACTGCACTTATTGACATTTACTGACACTTCACTACAACATTTTTATTGGTACTAAGGTTCAGGTTTGCAGCTACTCCAGGTTTGCAGTGAATCTCCCTGATTCATGGAAGGGATCAACTCAACGTTTTCCTGAACACCAGACTTTTTACTCATTCAGCAGGAGGCAAACATCATGTTTGTGAGCGGTGCTCAGGTAGGGACAGGGAGAAGTGCATGCTCATGCCCCTAGAGACTGCCAGAGGCATATGCCGAAATGCGGTTATAGTATTAAGTCAACACTCTCCGTAATGAGTGTCAGTTCTCCAGACAGTGGTTCAGTTCTTAGATTCCATGGCACAGTTCTTTAGGTTTATACACTGTACACTATGGATAATATTCCTCTATACACTTCTCTCCTGCCATGCAGCATTTCTGAGCCGGTGCCACGTAACGTGCACCAGACTCCACTTCACTTCAGACTGTTACTTCATCCCAGTAACACTGATCTGTACGTTTAACTCTTGTGATGAAACTCGAATCCCAGGAGGCTCTACACCATTCAGAACCTGTGTCTACTTTCCCCGAGGTCCTACTTTCTTCAGTGATGTAGAGGCTGGGTTCCTAGTATTTCCCCCATACCACAAATAGGACCCAAGGCTTGGTTCCTGATCACTTGGGAAAGAGCTCTAAGCAAACAAACCCATTCACTACTGGGGCCTTTCGTCACCTATGCCAAGTCATGTCAGCTTCCTGACCAGTTGGCTGCTATATGTACACAGACACTAATACTCCTACTCTCATGCACATCTCCAGAGCCTCTCCCATCCTCTGGAACTCTCTACCCCAATCTGTCTGTCTATCTCCTACTCTGTCCACTTTTAGGCGATCCCTGAAAACTAATTTCTTCAGGGAGGCCTATCCTGCCTCAAGCAAACAATGGAATCTTTTACTCCCCTCATCAGTTCATCCCTCACAGTCCCTACCTTTTGTTTCACCAGCCCCTCCATCTTAGATTGTAAGCTTGCCGGAACAGGGCCCCTATAACCCTCTTGTTTTGAATTGTACTGTTGCTGCATTGTCTCTCTTTATTGTAAAGCGCTGTGCAAACTGTTGGCACTATATAAATCCTGTGTAATAATAATAATACTGTAGTCATTAGTAATGGCAATATAGCCTTCTCTGGTTAACTTGACCATTCATTCAGTTACTGGTACTGCATCTTCTTTTTTTATTGTCTTGTCCCCTGGTGTTAACCATATGTGTACGCTATACCTTGCATGTACCCATTTATGTGTGTCTAAAGTAACTTTAGATCAGGCAAAACTTAGGGCAACGAATAGCTATTTTCACTAGAATTGTTCAAGCATCATAGGTTATTACAGTTCACTTATACCCCCTGTTCATTGAGGTAGTCATACCTTTGAACTTTGGAAAGAGTCCTTAAAATACATGCTTAAGTCCATAAGTTCATGTCCTGGAACCCCGACTGTCCTATCCTTGACAAAGCCCGATTGGGCTGGGTCGATGATGTGCAGGATGATCGCGGCTAGTCTTTTGGCTATGATTTTCGACAATATTTTCACGTCAATATTCAGAAGGGATATGGGTCTGTATGAGCCGGGGTCAGTGCGATATTTCCCCTTTTTTTCAAGGAGCTTAATGATTGCCTGATTGGTAGTGGGGGAATACGTACCACCTTCCCATACGTGAGAGTAGACCGCCTCTAAAGAGGGGGTTATTTTGTCTCGCATGACTTTGTAGAACTCGCCCGTATACCCATCGGGGCCTGGGGCTTTAGATGGGGTTAGGTGTTTGATGACATCGTCAATTTCCTGGCTTGTTATAGGGGAATTCAGGGAGTCTAACTGGGAGGTTGTGACTTTGGGAAGAACCACCTGGTCCAGGAAGGAGAGGGCAGAGGTTTTATCTATGGGATCAGGGGCGTATAGGGCGGAATAGAAGTTTAGCATAATCTGACTGATGTCCTGAGGTTTAGTTTTAATGGTACCCAAGACATCCCGGAGGGAGGTAATGTGGGGCGGTTTGTGGGGACCTTTACACAGCCTTGCTAGGAGTTTACTCGCTTTGTTGCCAAATTTATGGAGGGTGGCATCTAGGCAGGATCTTCGGATAAGTTCCACTCTGTCTGACCAAGACTCAAAGGCCTCTTTAGCCGAGAGCCATTCAGAGTGGTTAGCTGGTGTATTGGAGTTGGAGAGGGCTCACTGGGAAGACCTAAGTTTAGTGCTTGCTTCTTTATACTGGGCTAAGGCATGCTTTTTAAAGGACGCAATGTATGAAACTATTCATCCTCTAAGGAAAGCCTTGCCCGCTTTCCAGAACAACGTGGGGTTGTTCTTATGGGACGAGTTATGAGAGGAGTATTCCTCCCAGGCCTATTCAGTAAAAGACTGGAAGTCTTTGTTGTTCTGAAGGAAAGCGGGGAATCTCCAAATGTTTGGGGAGAGTGGTGAAGTGAATGGCTGCAGAGACTGGGGCATGATCGGAGATGACTAAGTCATGAATCTCCGAGTCAGAGATCTTTGGGATTAGGGAGTCAGTGCAGAAAAGGTAATCTATCCTTGTGAGAGTATTGTGAGTATGGGAGAAAAATGTGTACTCATTATCAATTGGGTGTCTGAGTTTCCATACGTCCGTTAGTCCTAGGGACCCAATGGTAGAGGCCAGCAGTATGGAGGGGGCATTTGCAGGTTGAGGGTTATCTTTCTTTGGAGAGGCCCTGTCCTCGGAGGGGTCCATTAAGTTATTAAAGTCACCTCCTATGACGTGGGGCAGGTCCGGGTATTTCAAGAGAAACGCGGACATATCGCTGAAAAATAGTCGTTCTGGGCTATTAGGGGCGTAAATGTTGGAAATTTGATAGGTCGCGTTGTCAATTTGGACACGGGCTGAAACCATCCGACCCTGATCATCAGAGTCCATGGACAGGATTTTGTGGGAAAGGTTTTTGTGGAAAAGGATAATGACACCTGCTTTGCGGGAGGAAGCTCCTGAGCCTATCACCAAGCCTACCCAAAGTTTCTGCATACGGCCAAAGTCTGGGGGGGAGAGGTGGGTTTCCTGTAATAAGGCGATGTCAGCCTTGATACATTTAAGGTGGCGGAGGATTTTAAACCTTTTAAAGGGGGACCAGAGTCCTTTTACATTCCATGTCACAATTTTCATGGGGGAGGGACGGGGACTGGAGGTAACAGAGATTGGTAAGTGACGATGGGCGTGAGGGTAGGTTGTGGGGTGGACCAAGCTGCAGTAAAGTACCAGGGAAGAGCTGCTGTGAGGGGACCCGTATGGAGGTCTAATGGCATTGGTAGAAGAGGGGGCAGGGTGTAACAAATAGGGTAAAAACAAAACGCAAAACCATATCAAACAACACCTTCACTTTTTTCCGCATGGGTAAACTGCCTGTGAAGACTCCCCTAAGGAACCTCCATGAGAAGTTATGTGCACTGTTTGGGCCAAGTCACTAGGATTAGAGAAAAGAATATTGGGGGGGGGGGGGGGTGAGAGGAAGGAGACAGCACCTGTAGAGAATGCATGTGGAGAGTGGGTAGCAGTGAACAACAACAATAATGACATACTATCTAGCACTTACGGAACCATAGCAAGGACGATCAGATCCTTAAGGCGTATTAAATGCATCCCTTAGGAGCACAGAGGCCGTAGTGAGGGGGTGCCCTGATGAGGCTTGTATGGTCAGCCTGAGATCGGGCCAGATGATCACCGTTAGCGACGTTTGGAGTCCGATGAATTGGTGAATTGAAGGCGTTTAGGAGAGTCTTTGCGTGGGCTCCTTTGGTCCAGGGGCCCCGTGGCTGCTGGTGAGGTAGTGGTCTGGTCCGGGTGAGACGTAGCTCGGAGAGAGCGAAGAAAGAGTTCTGCTTCCGAAGGGTCATGAAACGCAAGCTGGTCCCCGTTAGGGGCTTTGAGGCGGAGAACCACTGGGAAGGCCAGAGTAAATTTAATATGCCTTTGGAACAGTTGTGAGCAAACATTTTGAAAGGCTTTCCTCTTTTTGGATACCTCTATGGAGTAATCAGCGAAGATGAGTATCTTGAGACCGTCGATTTGCAGGGACCTTGACTGATGTTATTTTTGTAATATGGTGGATTTGTCTGCATAGTTAAGGAACCACGCTATGATGGGCCGTGGTGTGGACCTTTCCGTGTTAAGTGGGCCGAGACGGTGTGCCCTTTCGACAGTTACGGGGGCTGGAAGGCCTAGGGCTTCTGGGACCCGTCTGGAGCAGAAGTCGGAAAGGTTTTGGGATTGGACCGATTCCAGAATGCCCACGAAGTGCAGGTTACTCCCTCTCGACCTGTTCTCGAGGTCTTCGATCTTTTGGAGTAAATATCGGTGTGGTTTTTCTTGGGACTGCTGAGCCCCTTGCATTTGGTAGATGTCATCTTCAATATTGGATATGCGGTGTTTGACTTCATTCAGTCGTCCCGCGTGGTCCTTCAGATCTCTGTGAATGTGGGCCAAGCTATCCTGGATGGCCTTCTACACTGAGGCCTCGATGCTTGGGGTCAAAAGGGCTGCTACCACCCATGCTATGCGGTCCGTGTCGCTATCCCCCTCATGGTAGGGAGCAGAGTGTGTGGAGGTGCCAATCTCCATCCCCTGTATCCCCATGTGCAGTGCTGGTAGGTGGACTGGGGCCGCTTTGAGGTCCGACCATGGCTGTAATGGATGCAGTGTCTGGGAGAGCTGGAGCCACAACTGAGTAGGCTGAAGCCAGGGGCTCGATTTCGGCCCGGCGGATGCGCTTGGGGTGCTGGTTTTTCAAAATACCTATCCATAGGATGCAGGGGGAGGCTGCTGGGCTCAGTTGTTGCTGGTCCCGTATTTACAGGCAGGTTTCAGAGGTCCGTGTGGGAGCTAGCTGTTAGAACAGCTACTTCATGCGGTGCCGGAACCAGAAGTGCCATCAATTTTGACCAAATTCCCTGTGCCTTTGTAGCTCACACATCCCAAAACATCAGCAACTCACCTCCGTGTTTCATAGGCCTTGTTGACTCCTCTCCAAATGTAACGTTTATGGTTGTGACTAGAGTTGAGCGAACACCTGGAAGTTCGGGTTCTGCTGGTCCGTCCGAACTTCGGGACAAAGTCCGGGTCCGGGTCCGGACGGAACCCGAACGGAACCCGAACGATCGCACGGACAACGAACCCCATTGAAATCAATGGGGACCCGAACTTTTAGGCACAAAAATGGCTGTAGGAAAGTCCTGGAAAGCCCCAGAGACTAAAGTTACCCCAAGCAACAGGCACGCTAGCAAGCCCAAGGCAAGCCCAAGGCAGGCCTGGGCCTGGGCCTGAAACAGGGCTTCAAGCCTGCCTGGTCGTCTTGGGCTTGAAGGTCCACAAGCGAGTTGAGATCAGTGTTGGTATTTGCAATGTAAACCTCTCCTCAGTTGTTCCGGATACTTTGTGCCTCCACTCAACGACTACAAAACCCTACACACTCGATGTTTCCGTGTCCCTTAAACCAGTTTTAACTACCGTGAAGACCAAGGCCGTGGCGTACTTCATCGACAAGATTGTCGATCGAGGGTGTGCCTGGAGACTTTG
>BLSH010555888.1:435905-470914 GCA_018402905.1 Glandirana rugosa
GCTAGTCTAACAACCCCCTTAAACTCTAAAGTTTATGGCGACGAATCTCAACCTCTAAACGTCTAATTTGAGGTTTAATCTGCAAATCTCCAACTCTAAGCAGCGGTATTTGAAATCTCAAATTCCCCCAACAATCTGATCGTAGAGCACGATCGTAGCGATCGTTGTTCTATGCAGAGCTTGATCTGCAACTCAAAGCAGCGGTATGTGAAATCTCTAATTTCTGCTATCTGTCCTCAGAGCAACAGCACAGACAGCAGTAGTAAAGTAATCTATCTCAGGATGCAGGATCAGGTCTTAAAATGGCTAAAATCTGTCCCTCACGCCGTCAGCTACCTTTCCCTACACTAAACCAAGGAGCATGTGACTGCAGCACTGTGACTCCAGCTTATAAAGAGGCTGGGTCACATGATGCACCGGCCAATCACAGCCATGCCATTAGTAGGCATGGCTGTGATGGCTTCTAAGGGCAAACCAGTGAAACGCTTGTTGATTGGCTGCCCTGCAGCTTCTCAACACGTGGAGTAAAATAGCAGAACCCCGGACCGAACCCGAACGATTTTTGAAATGTCCGGGTCCGGGTCCGTGCCACGGACACCCTAAAGTTCGGTACGGACCCGAACGTTACAGTCCGGGTTCGCTCAACACTAGTTGTGACCAAAAGGCTAAATTTTGCTCTCATCACTCCAAATGACTTTGTGCCAGAAGGTTTGAGGCTTGTCTCTGTGCTGTTTGGCGTATTGTAAGCGGGATACTTTGTGGCATTTGCATAGTAGTGGAATTCTTCTGGTGACTCGGCCATGCAGCCCATTTTTCTTCAAGTGCCTCCTTAATGTGCATCTTGAAACAGCCACACCACATGTTTTCAGAGAGTCCTGTATTTCACCTGAAGTTATTTGTGGGTTTTTCTTTGCATCCCGAACAATTTTCCTGGCAGTTGTGGCTGAAATTTAGTTGGTCTAACTCAGTGTTTTTCAACTCCAGTCCTCAAGGCACACCAACAGGTCATGTTTTCAGGATTTCCCTCAGATGAACCAGCTGTGGTAATTACTAAGGCAGTGAAACTGATCAAATCATCTGTGCAAACTCATGGAAATCCTGAAAACATGACCTGTTGGTGTGCCTTGAGGACTGGAGTTGAAAAACACTGGTCTAACTGACCGTGGTTTGGTTTCAACAGAACCCCTCATTTTCCACTTCTGGATTAGAGTTTGAACACCACTGATTGGCATTCTCAATTCCTTGGATATCATTTTATACCCCTTTCCTGTTTTATACAGTTCAACTATCCTTTCCCATGGATCCTTTGACAATTTTTTTGCTTTCCCCATGACTCAGAATCTAGAAACATCAGTGCAGCACTAGATGAAAGATGCAAGGGTCTGTCAGGAGTCCAGAAACTCATTGACCTTTTATACACACACACTAATTACAAGCAAACAGATCACAGGTGAGGATGGTTACCTTTAATAGCCATTCAAACCCCTTTGTGTCAACTTGTGTGCATGCTATCAGGCCAAAATCACCAGGGTATGTAAACTTTTGATCAGGGGAATTTGGGTAGTTTCTGTTGTCATTATGATTTAAAAAGAGTAAACACAGATGATTGATAATAAATGGCTTCAACCAAACACTAACCATTAGTGAAAGAAATGTTTTTGTGTTATCGTTCACACTGTCTGAAAAATGGCCAAGAAATCATGAATTCTGCCAGTAAGCTTATGAGCACAACTGTATATATAACGGGAATCCCCAGCAGTTTATTTACAAACAGAAGTAAAGCTTCCAAAGCTGTCATTTTCTGGCAATTTCAAAAGCATTTTTTTCTTTGTAAATATCAGTCTTGCTGTAGTAGGTTGTATACAATGTACAGATATACCACTTTATGAGCAGGTTAAGGGCATTCCCTAGGCATGTTATTTAAAAGAATTTAGCATTTGTAATGTTGTTTTTAAAGCATTTTTAAAATTGCTGTTCCTGGCCAAACAGAATTTTTCTATCATTTTTTTTACTTTGATACATGTTCCCCAGGGCAATGCCCATCCCCACACCATTTGTTTGACAATACCCTGCTTATAAGGCTATGTTTTTCAACCTCCCCTGAATGACTCAACTTGACAGCTAGAAACTGACAATTAAAAACATCTGTTTAGCCGTGTTTGCATGCTGCGTTTAGCCGCGTTTGCGTCTAGAAGCATTTTTTATTTTTAATTTAAAAATGTCTGTAAGGAGGGGCGTGGCCTGACGGTGCTGTAAATGGCTGCTTGATCTCACAGTTCCTGGGCTTAGTCAGCGATATCAACATCACAACGACTGACCACTGGATTAAAAAGCATACCGATCGACTCCTCGGCACCCAGGCAGTGACCAGCAACATTGTCCAAAAGAAGGAAGGAATACAGACCTCCTAAAAAACTGACAGACTTCTTTCCCTTACCGGGCCTCACAGAGATCCAAGATGGCGCAGCTCCACACACTTTCCAAAAGGGACATCCGCACTGGATCCGGGACAACCACCCCTCCCAACACCACGGGTGAGTCCTCTCCCCCTCCATCTCCATCCACATCCAGCCCAGCTAAGTCTAGACTGAGGACGGCGGAGCCTGAGACCGCTCAGCCCTGCATTCTCACCCCCCCCCCTCACAGCTCCGTTCTGCACTGGATGAATTTCCAGCCTCTGACCAGCCTGTGTCTGAACAGGCTATGAAATCTATGCTCCAGTGACTGAGGCAATCTTTATTTGCAGACCTCTCCTCAGCAGTTTCCTCCATAGCAGACACAGTACAGCACCAGGACACACGCATCCACACTATTGAAATTAGATTGGGGGAAATACAGTTAGCACATAATGACACTGTGGACGCACTGACCACACATGAGGAAGACCTCCAACTAATTCACCTGAAACTGGCAGAATTAGAAGATCGTTCCCCAAGGAACAATATTAAATTCAGAAACATTCCTGAATCAGTCCAGCAAGCAGACTTGAAAAATTTCTTATACACCCTTATGCGCACTCTTATCCCCGATCTGACCGATAAGGATTTGGAAATCGACAGGGCGCATAGACTGCCAAAACCCCCTTACCTACCTCCATCCACCCCTAGGGATGTACTTGCCCGCATCCATTTTTTCAATACCAAAGAACGCATAATGCATGCAGCAAAGCACTCCAGCAGACTACCAGACCCATCCAGTGCCATCAACCTCTATGCCAATCTATCTAAGGCAACTATGGACAATCCTCGCCAGCTCACAATGATCACCAAAGCCCCAGTGAATCAAAAAATCCCCTTCAAATGGGGATTCCCCAGCAAGCTCCTGATCACACACCTAAGCAAAACCTTTGTAGTGCGTACACTACAAGTGGGCCTTAGGCTCCTGCAAACATGGCATATTCTGCACGCAGACCCCACCCCAGCTCACCAATAGACACCAGTTATTCACAACAATACAAGTAAACCCACAAAGAATGTCTGGTCATCTTCCTAGACAACAATGCTGACAGCCTACAGCACCATCCAGTTACGCCTGTCTGCCTGAACTGTTACCTTGGACCTACCTCAATTGTTTTGTTTTTGGTAGGCTTGGTTACCTCCCCACTAAGCTATTAGTGCAGCTCAGTTCAGCTGGCCACCTTTCTGTCCCAGGCTCTCGCTTTTTAATTCCCCACACTATCCGGTACCAGGATCTGCCTCAATTCCTCCTCGGGGACCGATCACCAGCTGCAAATCTCAGGAAAATCACATATAAAATTGTTTCCCTCAATGCTAGAGGGTTGAACTCATCTCAGAAGCAATCCACCCTCCTCAGAGAAGTGAACAAAATGCAAGCGGACATCCTCATGGTCCAGGAGACCCACTTCTCCATACACAACACCCCTAAATTTTCTCTGAAGAACTACAAGCGGATACTTTTGGCTTCCAACGAGAAAAAGAGAAACGGAGTCTTAATAGCACTCAAGGACACGCTACCAGTCACTGTGCACCAAACCACAGCAGACCCCTTCGGAAGATTCCTCATAGTCTCTTGCTCAATAAACAACACACCTTACACACTGGTGAATGCATATGGGCCGAACAAACAACAACTCCGATTCTTCAGGAGGTTATACAAAAAAGTGCCCCAATCCAATAACACCCAAATAATCATGGGCGGGGACTTCAACCTCATTGGTGACCCATCTATGGATACTAAAACTACATCTAGCCACTACAGACCAGCCCTCAACCCAGAAATTTGAAAACTTGGTCTTTACGACATGTGGAGATGCCAGCACGGTTCGGAGAAGGCTTTTTCATACTTTTTTTCCTCCTAGCTCTCCTATTCCCGCATTGACTTTTTCCTTGTGCACAAACTAACACTCCAGGAAATCACAGAATCTACAATTGGACAAATCTCCTGGTCAGACCATGCTCCTATATCCTTATCAGTTGGATCTCGTCCGAACAAGTCGTCAAATCTGTAATGAGGACCACGTACCTGATAGTTGAGCCTGTCTCTTGTAGAAGGAGACCTCTCATACAGCCCTGGCTCAGAGCCCACTGGAGTGGGGACAGCGTTCTTGTGAGCACAGCGAGGTAGGAGTGCCTCTTGTCAGTAGCTGTAGACTGGATGCTGGAAGCAGAGCCTGGAACACTGGATAGCAGACGGGCTGGAATAGGAACAACAGCAGACGATCAGCAATCACAGTAGCCAGATGCAGGCAGGCTGGAACACTGGACAGCGGACAGCTGGGGCAGCAGCAGCAGATCAGCAATCACAGTAGCTGGATGCAGGCAGGCAGAAGAGACATGAGACAAGCCGGGTCGGCCATGGATCAGCAAGCAGGCAGAGTCAGCAGACAAGGGATGATCGGAGAACAGGCCGGGTTCAGTAACAGTTATCAGGCTGGCAGAAGAAGCGAAGTCAAACAGACCGGGTCAGGATCGGAGAAAGCAGGATGGTCAAGGCAAGCCGGGTCGAGCAGGTAGCAGATAATGGATAGCAGGTATCAGGGACAGACTAGCTGCAGATCAGACAGCACTTCAGCCAAAGTCTGACTTCCTTTTAAAGGCCCATGTGATGTGCTGACAGAGATGCTGGGTCCTAGAGCCCTCCTGCTTTGATGGATTCTGGGTCCTAGAGTCCTCCTGCTATTGGTGTCCTGACAACATCCCTGCGCATGCGTACATGTGAGCGCTTCCAAATGGTCGTGGGAACCTTCGTTTGAATCTGTGCGCAATCTCAATGCTCGCCTGGATCCCTGACATTGCCCCCCCAAGGGGCAGCCTCCGGATGTCCATCGATGTCCTCTTCTCCGGGTGGGCCTGGAAAAAGGCTTTGATCAATCTCCATGCATAACCCTTCCACTTGATCAAGAATTGGGTCTGACCTTGTCTCCTCCTGCAATCCAGGACAGCCTCAACCTCATACTCTTCGTTTCTATCAATGAGGACCGGCTCTGGAGGTCTAGACCCTCTATCAGGGAAGGGATCAGTCACGGCAGGCTTCAATAAGGCAACATGAAAGACAGGGTGAATCTTTACAGAGTCAGGTAGAGAAAGTTCATATGATACCTCATTGATGACTCTTTTTACCGAGAAGGGACCGATGAATTTGGGTGCCAGCTTCTTGGAGGGACAAGCCAACCAAAGGTTCTCTGTAGAAAGCCATACCTGATCACCAGGCTGCAACTTCAGCTCGACCCTTCTCTTCCTGTCAAAAGTCCTCTTGTTGTCTGCCTGTGCCTTGGTGATTGCTTCCTGAAGAATCTTGTTGTTCCGACCCAAGAAGTCTGCTACAATCTGAACTGCTGGAACTGTAGATGCAGGAAAGATAGGTCAAAGCCATAGTTTGCAAAAAATGGGGATTGTCCCATGGCCGAATGACTGGCATTATTATAGGCAAACTCCGCAAGTGGTAGCAAAAGTACCCAATCATCCTGGGAGAAGGACGTGAAACAGCGGAGGTACTGCCCCAGAGTTTGATCGGTGCGTTATGTCTGCCCGTTGGTCTGCGTATGATAGGCCAAAGAGAATGCCAGCTTAATCTGTAATAGTTCACACAATGCTTTCCAGAAGCGGGAAGTGAACTGGACCCCCGCTCCGACACTATGTTGGCAGGTACTCCTTGTAGCCTAACAATCTCCTTAATGAAGACTCGGGCAGTCTCTGCAGCAGACGGGGTGTTCTTCAAGGGTAAGAAGTGAGCCATCTTAGACAGACGATCAACAACCACAAATATTGCTGTGCAACCTTCGGAAGGTGGTAGTTCAACAACAAAGTCCATAGAGATCATCTGCCTGGGTCTGTCTGGGATTGGCAAGGGTTTGAGTAGATCCCAAGCTCGACTTCTTGTTCCTGTCTTGTTCTGGATACAGACATGGCATGAATTTACATATTTCATGCAAAAGTCCTCCAACTTAGGCCACCAGAAAGTACGCTGCACCAGTTCTGTGGTCTTGCGAATGCCGAAGTGACCTGCCAGGGGGTGGTCATGCAGGTTCTTTAGCACTTGTACCTGAACATTCTCCGGTATGAAGATTCAATCTCCTCTCCAAAGCAGATT
This sequence comes from Glandirana rugosa, assembly GCA_018402905.1. Taxonomy (NCBI): domain Eukaryota; kingdom Metazoa; phylum Chordata; class Amphibia; order Anura; family Ranidae; genus Glandirana; species Glandirana rugosa. The sequence continues at coordinate 442,455 of BLSH010555888.1, forward strand.
ATCCCAGCAAGCGAGGGTTAACCCGGCAGGACTTGACTGGGACATGGAGGCCTGTTTAATTTGTGACAGGAGATCCGCTTGTAAGAGAAGGAAGCTACCTGCTGGCATGATGGTATCAGGAACAGAGGAATCCTTGGGCCCATCATATATCCAGGACAAGGCATCAGGCTTGGTATTCTTTGACCCGGGACGGTATGTAATGTGGAAGTTAAAGCGAGAGAAGAACAAGGCACATCTGGCTTGACATGGTCTCAGGCGTCTGGCTGAACGTAAATACTCAAGATTCTTATGGTCAGTATAAATAAGAATCGGATGAGTTGCACCTTCCAGAAGATACCTCCACTCCTCTAAGGCAGCTTTGATGGCCAAAAGTTCTCGATCTCCGACGTCATAATTTTTTTCGGCCGGAGAGAGCTTCCGTGAAAAGAATGACACAGGATGCAGGGTGTCCTTGATTTCCTGCCGTTGGGATATGACTGCTCCCACTGTGGGAGACATCAACCTCAAGGACGTAAGGCAATGCAGGATCCGGGTGACTCAAAATTGGGGCAGAAGTAAACCGTCTCTTAAGGGTTTCAAAAGCGTCTTGGGCCTCAGAGTTCCAGCAGAAACGGGAGCTTTGCTTGGTCAGTCGCGTGATAGGGGAGACAATAGTGGAAAACCCCTTGATGAATTTCCTATAGAAATTTGCGAACCCCACAAAGCGCTGTACTCCCTTCTTGTCTGTGGGTACTGGCCAGTCGATCACAGCAGAGACCTTCTGTGGGTCCATCTCAATTCCTGTAGGGGAGATAATCAGGCCCAGAAATTGGATACTCCTCTTTTCAAATTCACATTTCTCTGGCTTGGCAAACAGTCTGTGGCCGCGATGCTGATCAAGTACCTGATAGTTGAGCCTGTCTCTTGTAGAAGGAGACCTCTCATACAGCCCTGGCTCAGAGCCCACTGGAGTGGGGACAGTGGTCTCATGAGCACAGCAAGGTAGGAGTGCCTCTTTTCTGCAGCTATAGACCGGATACTGGAAGCAGAGCCTGGAACACTGGATAGCAGACGGGCTGGAATAGAAACAACAGCAGAGGATCAGCAATCACAGTAGCCTGATGCAGGCAGGCTGGAACACTGGCAGCGGACAGCTGGGACAGCAGCAGCAGATCAGCAATCACAGTAGCTGGATGCAGGCAGGCAGAAGAGGCATGAGACAAGCAGGGTTGGGCACGGATCAGCAAGCAGGCAGAATCAGCAGACAAGGGATGGTCGGAGAACAGGCCGGGTTCAGTAACAGGTATCAGGCTGGCAGAAGAAGCGAAGTCAAACAGGCCGGGTCAGGATTGGAGAAAGCAGGATGGTCAAGGCAAGCAGGGTCGAGCAGGTAGTTGATCAGGTAGCAGGTATCAGGAACGGACTAGCTGCAGATCAGACAGCACTTCAGCCAAAGTCTGACTTCCTTTTAAAGGTCCATGTGATGTGCTGACAGAGATGCTGGGTCCTAGAGCCCTCCTGCTCTGACGGATTCTGGATCCTAGAGTCCTCCTGCTCTTGGTGTCCTGACAACATTCCTGTGCATGCGTACATGTGCGCGCTTCCAAATGGTCATGGGAACCTTTGTTTGAATCCGTGCGCACAAGCGTGCATGATCGCAACGCTCGTCTGGATCCCTGACAAAATCTCTGGAGACTCAACCCCTCTCTCTTAGCAGACCCTGCCAATCTGAAGACCCTCACTGAAGAACATCTGAAATTCTTTGACTTTAACGACCTCCCAGATATGAACTGCTTTACTCTTTGGTCAGCCTATAAGGCTTACATGAGAGGTGTACTCATTAAGCTAAATAGTTACTCTAAGAGGCAGAGGACACGGCAAATTGACAAGGCACTTACCAAAATCGACCTTCTCGAAAAAGAAAACAAACATTCCCCTTCACAACAAATAACGGCCAAGCTAACCAACTGGAGACAAAAACTTAGAGTCCTTCTCATTTATAATTACGAAGTCACTCTCAGAAAAAAGAAGGCCAACTTTTATGCCTTGAACAATAAGGCCAGCTCCCTGCTTGCCCGACAAATTAAATCCCAGAAAGCCAAACGTAAAACTTCTCTGATTCATCACCCAACTACTAAACAACTCCTGACCAATTCACAACAGATAGCGGATGCCTTTAGTGATTATTACCACTCCCTTTACAACTTAAAGGAAGACCCAAACACTCCTCAGCCAATGATGTCTCAAATACAAGAATTCCTAACCTCAGTCGACCTCCCAACAATCTCACCGTCCCAACAAGCCCAACTAGCCCTTCCCTTCTCATCCCTGGAAGTCTTGAACGCATTCTCTCCCCACAAACAAAGCTCCAGGTGAAGACGGATACTGTAACGAATATTACCAAAAACTCGCCGAACTATTAACAACCAGACTTGCTACCCTCTTCAACCCTGCTGCCTCCTCTGCCTCCTTCCCGGTAGACATGTTAAGATCCACCATTGTGACCATACCGGAGCCTGACAAAGACCCCTCTATCACTTCTAACTACAGACCAATATCACCCCTCAACAATGGCATAAAACTATACGCCAAAGTACTAGCTGCCAGACTACAACCCCTGCTCATAGACCTTATTCACCCGGACTAAGTAGACTTTGTCCCAGACAGACAAGCCCCTAATGCTACGAGAAAGGTCTAGCGCTTTCCCCGACTTGTTCATTCCCCAACTTGTTCAGGGTAGGCGGTACACTTTGTCGGGGGGGCGGCACCGGAAGTTGACCTTTGACCTCTGGGGACCCGCCTCCTGACCTTTGACCTTCGGGGGAGGTCCCTGTTCCAATCCCTGAGTCCTAGCCTTTTTCTTAAAGGGAAAACCCTAACCCCTAACCCTAACCCTAACCCCAACCCCAACCCTAACCCTAACCCTAACCCTAACCCCTAACCCTAAACCCAAACCTATTACACCAAACAACCTAGGCACACGCCAAGGTTGCCCACTCTACCCCATCATTTTTGATCTTCTAATGGAGCCTTTAGCCACCAAAATTAGACAGGACCCACAAATCCAGGGTATCTCTTACCATGGGACGGATCATAAGGTTAGCCTCTTTGCTGATGATACCATTCTCATGGTCTCAAAACTTGAACAGTCCCCCCACGCGATCCACAAAACCCTCCAACGCTTCACTGAAGTCTTCAAGGGGTCATGTGCCCTTGATGACGTCAGCTTGCACTCTGACGAAACGCCGCATCGGGAAATGAGACCGTGACTCGTCACTTCCGCTGTCAGCAATACAGGGAGACTCTTTTTTCATGTCCCCTGTTTTTACTCTGCTACTATTCAGTGTTTTTACCTGCGATGTTTGAACCGCTCTTTGAGTAATAAAAGTCTTTGCATACTTCACGATTGGGCCACCCTTGCTTTTTTTGTCATCCCTGTGGGTTTTGGACACCAGGATTTTCCCTTTCCATCACAGCACCAGTTGTTCCAGGACACAGGAGGATTCAGGCACACACCCACTGACAACAGGCGGTGATTGATTCCTGTGATGGGAATCCAGTGTATCTGGTAAGTGGGGTGTGTGATTAGGGTGCCTGGTGAAGGAACATACGAGGCGGCACAACTTGGAAACATAGGTTTAAGCATGCTGCACTATTCTGGTGTGTTGTAACCACACACAGTGGGATTGTTCATCTTCGATTGAACTGTTTGGAAATTGATCCTTTTGTACAACGTTGGAAGGATAGTGTGCATATTGGACATAGACTTTGCTCACCTCACACAGATTGGGAGTGTGCATGTTTTTTCCAGCCTTTTTGCACATTTTTTGCACATGATTTTGCACAGATTGCACTATATTTTCGATTGTACTTTATTGATTTTATTTGTTCTTTGCATGTACTTTTATGGCTTAGCCTATATTTTCATACAGCACTAGTCATTTTTGTATTGGTTTACAGCACATGCACTTTATATATTTCGCCAAGGGGCTCATTATGTCCCTATAGTATATGTCTAAACATTAGGTAGAGCGCAGTGATTTATTTATTTCACTTCTTTTCACATCCCCTGCAACCGAGGCACAGTATCTCCTACCTCTACAAAAATGTCGTAGACCAGACCTCCCACTTACAACCACCTACTCTAGCCAAGTGGGACGCAGAGCTTAATCTAACTACCCCACTGGAGAAATGGAACAAAGCCTTTAAACTCACTTACAAAGCTTCACACTGCACCAACCACTGGGCCCTCTATCAAAAAAAGATCCATAGATGGTATCTTAGCCCCTACAAGCTCTCAAAAATATACCCCGACACACCCAATACTTGCTGGAGGGCATGTGGCTCAATGGGAACCCAAGCCCACACTCTCTGGTTCTGTAAATCCCTAAGCTCATTTTGGAAACAAAATCTTTGCCCTAATTTCTCCAGTAGCGCAGACTCCTGTTACTCCTTCACCTGAGTTAGCACTTCTCCATTTGAACATAGACCAATTCCCCCCCGAACTCAAGAGTTGTGATAACCCGCCTCCTCCTCGCGGCCAAACTGAACATAACTAGAAATTGGAAAAAAACCTGATCCCCCCTCTTTCACATCTACCATTGTAGATTTAAATCTGCAGTGCGAGATGGAGAAAATGGTAGCTAGGAAAAACCTTGCTATGACCAAATTCCTTCACAACTGGTCCACCTGGCTCTCCCACTCAAGATGCTCAATAAGATAACAACACATTTAAAGTAAAATAAAGGCCCCCATAACCGACCCGGATTCCTGGTACCCCCTTCCTCTGGAGCTAGTGCTCTTCTTCTCCATCAATATCATTACCACATTGTATTCTTTTCCCAGTTGTTTTACGTACTTTACCTTTCCTTAGTTACCTTACGTTAACTGATTATAAATTGTGCCTAAGCTATTGTAATGCTCCGGATGGAACGACTGTCACATAGCTATGTACTGTTGCAAATTTTGTACTACACATCTTCAATAAAAATCTATTGATAATAAAAAACATCTGTAAATGAAACGCTCCTAGATGCGATTTACCGCGTTTAGCCGCGTTTACAAGCTGTTACAGGCATTTGGCATTTCAAATGCCCTGGACATCTGCCCCAAATGCATTTTTTTGCTTTAGAAGAAATGATTCTAAACTCAAACTACCTAGAAATTACTATAAACAATGCCCAACTGCTCCTAAACGTTCATTTACCAGCAGCAGTGTACATGAGGCCTTAGCCTAGAAAATGGCCATGGCTGTTTTATAGCATCTGAGGTTCTGATTTGGCACCCACACTTTGCTCATGTTCTGTGAAGCTACCTTGAACTGAACCCAGGAACATTTGGCTCATTCCCATTCATGAATTGCAAACATTTGGTTGGGTAGTTTGCAGATTCACTTCCTGAAATATAATATACAACCTATAATGCAGTGCATAAACTTTGTCCTGGTCAGCAAGAACCAATAGTTTAAAGGAATGGATGAGCCAGCCCTCTTTAAAAGGATGGGCTCACAACAGCCATATTGTCAATGTGTGTTTGATCTTTAGGGAGAGCTGTCAATTTTGTGTATGAAGATAATTTTTTTTCTTGGCATTGGTATATGTTTTAATGCTTCCCATGCTTGCTCATTAGCCCCTCAAAGTAATTCAATTGAATAACAAGATTCATAGACCTCAGTGGTCTTCACTGACGGGTTTGAGAATCTGGAGCAAGATTTCTGACCATGGAGTTTTAACAAAATCAAAAAATATAATAAAAAATCTGCATATCCTGAGCTCTAAACCTGCTGTTGTTTGAAACAAAGGAAAAATCCATATAAATCTACTTTCCATTACCGAAACCTGGCTTCATGAATCCAACACTGCTTCTCCTGCTTCCCTCTTCCATGGTTGCCTTCTCTGGACTCACTCCCCCAGACCCACTCCACAGAAGGGAGGTGGATTGGTATTCTGTCTAGCCTCACACAGCACTTCTCTGACATTCTTCTCTTCTTCTCTTTTGAGACACATTGTATTTGTCTACTTTCATTTGTTTCTCTGAAAATTGCTGTGATCTACTGGCCCCCTGGACAGGTATCAACCTTCATTGATGACTTCTCTGCCTGGTTACCCTACTTTCTCTCTTCTGAAATCCCCACACTCATTCTTAGTGGCTTCAGCATCCCTGTTAATGCTTATATGAATAATGCAATGGATACATGCTTCAACTCTTATGACAACACCACTGACCTTGTATTCTCCTACCTATGCACTCCGTGCAACCTCTCCACCAATACTCTCCCTCTCTCTGATCACCACCTTATTATTTTAATTCTCTCCCTATCTTCCACCTCTTCTCCCTACAACCGCCTAACAGTTACCCATAGAAACCTTCGCCACCTCTACCCTTCTCTTTTATACTCTGCTACTGACCATTTCTATGACAAAAGCTCATCCTTGTCCTGCCCCAATCTAGCCACTGCTGTCTACAACAGTTCACTGTCAACCTCCCTAGACAAGCTTGCCCCCCTTACTACACACAGAACCAGGCCCCCACCCCTACAAACTTGGCAAGCAGATGTTGCCAGAAGTCCCAAAAAACATAGCTGCACTCTTGAGCGCATGTGGTGTAAGACTAAGTCTTAGAAAGACTTCAATCAAAATAAATCTGACCTCCAAAAATATTATTCCTGCCTCCTCACTGCCAAGCTGACCTATTATATCACTTTCATTAACACCTTCTCATACAGTCCCCATCAACTCTTCTCTACCTTCAGCTCTCTTCTTCGTACTCTATTGCCTTCACCAACTAACTCACTCACTACCCGGGAGATCGCCAGTTACTTCAAAAATAAGATTGATACAATTTTTGAGGAGATATCTGATGCCCAGATACCTCCTCCACTTAATACTCCATGTCTACAGGTACAATAATTACTTCCCTCATTCAAGCCCGCTAATGTAGACGAGGTTGCTAAACCTTTTTCTAACACCCACCTAGCCACCTGCCCCTGGACCCTGTTCCCTCGCAAATGCTACAGTAACTCTGGCTCTATCCTAACCTCTCTAACTCACATCTTCAATCTTTTTCTCTCTTCCCCCAACTCTCCAAAACATGCATTAGTCACCCCCATACTTAAAGAGCCCTTACTGGACCCCACCAATCTTAACAACCTATGCCCCATCTCATTACTCCATTTTCCTCCAAACTCTTTGAAAGTCTGGCCTACAACCGACTGAGCGACCATCTCACTGAGAACGACCTTGATCCCCTTTAGTTCTCAACACTACACAAAAACTGCTCTTCTAAAAGCATTCTACTAAAAGCTAAAACCAATGGACACTATTATTATTATTATTATAATACAGGATTTATATAGTGCCAACAGTTTACGCAGTGCTTTATAATGGGGGGGGGCAGTATAATTACAATACAGTACAATCTGTAATCATAGTGTCTATTGGTTTTAGCTGTTAGTAAATTGTTTGCGAGTTTTAGGAGAGCAGTTTCCCCCTTTATAACACACACAGCCAGGCATACAGAATTGTAGGCATTCTTCCTCTGGCTCAAAGATCGGTCTGGGGTTTTCTTTTAGGGTTTTTATTGGAATAGGAACTTGGATAGGGATGGGGAGCAAAAACTGCAAAACTGTACAACTTGAGGACAATTTGAATTATGGCTGCTATGTACAAACTTCAAGCTATATTGCACAACCTCTGGCAGTTAGGCACACACTTTTGACTGTATTGCACAACCTATGGCTGTATTGAAAAACTTCTGGCTGCACTGCACTTGTAAAAGGTAGATGTCCCATTTGATCACTAGGTTGACTGTAACGTGTAACCCTTCCAGAGTCTCAAAGCACCACACTGTCACTTGTCAAGACTGGGGTCTTGTACTCACATAGTGACAGGAAAGCTAGACTTCTTCCCAACAACTTCCACCTGGCATGCTCTAATAAGCCTCCTCTTGACCCATCTCACTCCCTGGACAAAGGTTCTTCAATAGGTTTCTCCAGCGAAGCCTAGCTGGGACCTCAATGTGTTCACTCTGGCTCCTCTAATTTTTCTGTTCCCCCCAAGGCAGAGTTGCTGCACAGGGGTCTCCCCCTGAAGTACTGGACCAAGGAACACTGCTCCTGCTACTAGGCCTCAGACTACTTATGGGCTCTCCCTCCACCTTCACCTCCCCAGCGGTTTCCTGAAGTCCCATAAATTTTCAGGCTGCCTATTCTGCTCTCCTCTCACTATGCTTCTAGAAGCCTCTAGAAAACAGGGAGAAGTAGCAGAACTGTAGCCTGCGAAACCTTGAGCAACCCTAAGCAATCAGCCTCTGCTCTACTGTTTACCTGAACTAAATTTACCTAGCAGCCTACTCTAAACAAGCAGGGTGCTACATAAGTCAGAAGAGTTTCTGTTGTGCTCCTCCCTAATTAAATTTAAGTTTGCTACCAGGGCCTGGTACCCTAACTGCTACCTGTGATTCTACTGTCTGGCTAGCGTGTCCTTACTGTCCAGTACAGACTTAGGCCGGCTATAGACAGTTTAAATCTTGTATGGGCAGGCTGAATGTGCCAAGTTGATTGATCAATCAACTTGGGTACACCAGCCTGCCAGATATACTTGCGATTATTGCTAGTGGCTACTACTATAGCCGTTAGCTATAATTGCTGTCATCTCCCAACAGGAATGACTATGCCCAACCCCCCTGCCTTCCCTGCAGGGAAAATACAATGTCTCAGCAGGAGGGATTCTGTCTGTGTTGATGGGGAAATTGTGTGAATTTCTTTCCTGTAACCTGTAGTTGCAGGACAGATGTTTGCACTGCCTGTGGCCTGCCTTACTTGTAATGGGGTCTTTCTATTTTAAAGTGTTTTTCCTGATTTAGTTTCATCTGCACTGTACTGGGATACTTTGGTAGCTATTCCTGTGTATTGCAGCAGCAGACTAATATAAATCACACCCTTGGTAGGTACTTAATCGAGGCACAGCCTGTGTGAGGGAGCCTGTGATGGGGCTGCGGCCATTAGTCATCTATGCTAGCTTAGGGCATTAGAATGAAAGAGCAGAAAGTGCTTTTCCACTATAAGAAAAAGTACATATCAAAGCAATAATACAATTAAAAACGATGCAGCAATACAAGACGAAAAAGAGAAAACAAATGTGAGACTTTGGTTGTCCTTAATGATGGATTTTATAGGAAGGATAAAGGAATGTTTGATTACTTTCCTATTTCCCATAATTCTCTGTTACTGAAAAGATGTAGTGTTGCTGCATAATGCATGGGATAAGCATGTTAAATTCTATATAAATGTAAGGATGATGTATAATGATATGATTAGTCATAGATGAGTTATAGCTTACCAATCACCATTTCTATAAAAAAAAAAAATATATATATATATATATATATGTATGTGTGTGTGTGTGTGTGTGTGTGTGTGTGTAAAGCTCCTCTTTTATTAACAGGATCTGCTGGGCTACACAACAAAGTGATGCCATTGGTGGTACAGGTCCACAAATGGTGACTGTGATTATCATGTAAAGGTGCATTTGAATACCAATAAAGAGGACTGGTCAGATTGGATTGTGAAAATCCATGGAAAGAGGACAAGCTGGAACAAGGAGGCACACTATGAATAAGAGGTCTGTTTAAAAGGAGGCTTGAGGTACTCAAAAAGAGCATGGTGGGTGGGAGATGAATAATGAAAGGTTTCTGTAGTGTACAAACAGTAAGAAAATGTGATGTCTGAAGGTATAATAATGGGGAAAGAAAGGGAGATAAAAATGTAATGAAGAAGCAAAGAACCTGGAACAAAAATATTGAAGGGTATGTAAGCAAATTGCAGATGTTATCCACTGGACACATTTTACTTAAAGTGGAGTTCCACCCAGAATTCAAGTTCTTTGCCTATATAGACTTACCTATGAAGGAAAAATATATATATATATACTCACCCTAAGTCGCTTGTTGCTACGTGGTCCCTGTATTCTGCCCCTTTTTAGGTCCTAGGCTCTTCTCCTCACTTCTTGCTTTGCCTGGCCTCCTGGGAGATGTGACTCATCATTTCCCAGGAGACAGTGGGCTTCCCTGTATTGTAAAATCATGTTATTTCCAGACAGGAAATTACGCGATTTTAAACGGCGGACCGAGATCGAGGAGTGCATGATGGTTACCCACCATGCACTTCTTTCAGGAAGAGATGCCAGGAGACTATGGATGGGCTTCAGATGCCCTTACCTAAAATGGAGAGAAACCAAATTGTGAGTAAAAAATACATGTAATTACTAGGCGGTTTGAAAGTAAGGAAACAAAAGGTTATTTAGTATTAAGAGTGGATGCCAAAAAAAAAAAAAATTCTGGGTGGAACTCTGCTTTAAAGTGGAACTTTAGTCAGAAAATAAGATCCTACTAGATCACTTCAGGCTGGCCCCTTTTGCAAGTATAGCTGTGCACTGTAAAACATTAAAAATAAGTGCCTATACTGCTTAAAATTCAGCAATACACAGTAATGGTTGAACTAAGATGGTCTTTTTTAAACCAGACTAACTATGTAACTATGTATGTAACTGTCTCACCCTGCTCTGCACATGTACAGTTGCTCTCCATTTTTAGGGACGTTTAGGCACTGATGAATTAAGAGGCAGATCTGCTGACAGCCTTAAAGCAGAATTAAACCTTCCTATCCTTTATAGCCAAGGAAGATGCTTCTCTTTGATCTGCAACTGCCATGGTGCTGCACGTGTTCAAATATGACATCAGCCATTTGATGGTTTGACAGCTTGGTTGAGGACACAAGCAAATGTGACAGTTAGTGGAGTCGTGGTTTCACAGTTAGCACTCCCAGCATTCCAGGGATGTAACTGTTTTTTGGAACCCTTCAGTTGATGGGTTTAGTTTTGCTTTGTGATCTACTGCTGTTTAGGGACTCTGGGCTTCAGCAAAATGGCAGATTCCAGCAAGAAGACACAGGAGCAATGCTGGAGGCAATTTACAGTACACAATTTTGGAAGCATAATTATTATTGTGGAATGTATGGAGAACTTTATAATTTAAATAAAGTTGTTAGGGGTAATGTTTTTAAATATTGTATATTCCTTTCATTCATTTTGGACATATGTCAGTGCCAGACACCCTTAGCTGGCAGATATTAGAAAAAAAAATCATTAATGTTGGAATAAGCACTATTGTGTCCTCCTTGAAAGCCCCAGAGGTGTCTAGCTGTATAAAATGCACAAAAATGCATAGGAGCATAACAATTATATAGTTTAACGCTGAAGATCAAGCTATTTACATATAAATGGCAGATTATTGATTTAAACCAAAGAGAAGCAAGCTACCTGCCAGTCAAAGGAAGGCTAACAAAGGATGGACCCCTGGGCAACTCCTTTCCTGACATTAGAGGGGGCTGGGGGGGGGGGGGGTACAAAGGTGATGAGTAGAATTGAGCGAACACCTGGATGTTCGGGTTTGGTGGGTTCGGCCGAACTTCGGGAAAAAGTCCGGGTTCGGTACCGAACTTGACACAAACTTTATCCCGAACCCCATTGAAGTCAATGGGGACCCAAACTTTTTCGGCACAAACATTACTGTAAAAAAGTCCTGGAAAGTGCTAGAGGGCTGCAAAAGGAAGTAAAATGATTTTAGAACAATAATCTGTCCCTTACAGCAACAGCAGGAACCTGACCCTATAGGAATAGGCGATGATTTTAGAACAATAATCTGTCCCTTACAGCAACAGCAGGAACCTGACCCTATAGAACCAGAAGATGATTTTAGAACAATAATCTGTCCCTCTAAGCAGTAGACTCTACCTAGTCCAGAATCAGATCGTTCTGTAATGCAGGATGAGATGTTATTAGATCTGCAATCTGTCCCTAAAAGCAGTAGTAGTAGTAATCTCTACCTAGTCCACAATCAGATCGTTCTGTAATGCAGGATGAGATGTTATTATATCTGCAATCTGTCCCTCACAGCGCCGGCAGCATCCTCTCCCTACACTACCCAGAGAGCATGTGACATGCAGCACTAAGTGACTCCAGTTTATAAAGAGGCTGGGTCACATGATGCACTGGACAATCACAGCCATGCCATTAGTAGGCATGGCTGTGATGGCTTCTAAAGGCAAACCAGTGAAACGCTTGTTGATTGGCTGCCCTGCAGCTATTCAACATGCGTGATCAAATACCCGAACCCAGAACTCGAACCCGAACTTTTTTTCAAATGTCCGGGTCCGGGTCACGGACACCCCAAAGTTCGGTATGGACCCGAACTTTACAGTTTGGGTTCGCTCAACTCTAGTGATGAGATAGTGGTATGCATTTGATGGGCTCTAAAGCGTTAAGGGGATCCTTAAGTCCTCTGGAGGGCATTTGCTTCTGGCGGATCTGAAATGGTGGGGAAAGTGGGTTAAAGTTGGAGGGTCCAGAAAAGTAGGGATAGGCGCTCTGATATGTTTGGTGTCCACAGGCAATGTTAATCTAAGATGGCATGTATTTTTCCAAATGGGGATAGAAAATCTTCACTCACAGGGTCCAATAAAAGGCATAACAGGTCCAGCAAACAAGCAAAGTGTTGCCTCCAGCAACACAAGTGATTTTCTTTTGCGTGGTAAACCTGCTGGCTTCATCAGCTTATCTTTGGACTCCCAGTCAGGGGCTAAAACCCAATATGGAGTCCTTTAGTTCAGCGAGTGCCCCAGTCTGGGGACATGTTATCCAGCACCATATGCTGGGCTGTAACAAAGGATTCAAAAAGGCTGCAACATTTCAACAACACACACACACCTTCCTGCTGGAGAAATTGCGGGAATACAGGAACATCGGTACATGTCTGGTGGTCCTGTCCTCTACTCCTTCCCTTCTGGCAATCTGTCCAAACTCTTATAAACAACGTAACCTGCAACTCCACGAAAATCACACCCCAACTAGGTTTGGGAATGGAAAAATGGAACGCCTCTCATCAGACCATCCTTATTCACATTCTAATTGCAGCTAGACGCTCCATAACAAGAAATTGGAATAACAGCTAGCCACCCTCGCCCCAACTAATGCACCAACTTCTCAACCAACATCTACAGATGGAACTTATGTTTGCCAAGGCACACCTGACCCTGCCTAAATTTCAGAAAGACTGGATCCCATGGCTCAATTATGCAAATATTGACCTCACTGCTTTACTCAGATAACTTTGCAGCACTGCTATCTGCCCAACCGAACAATATTCTCCCTCCTTGCAGAACACAATCTTTTCTTCCTCCAACCCTGTTAACTAAATGGATGCCCACTCCCTTGTCAGATCACCCCCCTCCCTCTTCCTATCCCCCATATCCATATACCTGGACCAAAGACTCAGTCCACCATAGCTAACTGTTATGAACATTTTGTTTTTTTATAAAACTGTTACCATTGTTTGATGAAATATATATGTACTGCCATTGTCGTACAATATCAACGTAAGCACATGTCTGCAATATTTGTGAAACTCCAATAAAAATTTAAGGTAAAAAAAAGGCTGCAACAAAGAATATTTACTTATTTTACAGAATAGAGAATACATCAGCAAGGTAGATAACTATCATCTGCCTTTGTATTAGCCTTGGACAGTTGGTTGGAAATGGGTGAAGATATTTTGCCAGTACAGTCACATGAAGAGATGAGAGAAGGCAGCATATTATTTAAAGTGTTACTAAACCCACAACAGTAAAGTCAATCTGTATATGCAGTAAAGCATGCTTGTTATACTCACTGTGGCACCTAAGGTTATTCCTCTGCATTTTGCAAAAAGTCTGTTTGATCCTGTCTTCTCTGAGCCTCCCCTTCTTCCACTTTCCCCAAACCATCTCCTGATAGAACAGAGCCTTGGGGGCAAGATGCACATGATCAGTTTGGTGTGTATTGCTAGAGTTTTCTTGTTTTTTTTTTTCTTGGGAGAGTGCATGTGATTATCTCAGGGCATATCAGCACTGTCCAGACAGAGGGGCAGGGGTTCTGCAGCCTCATAGGACAATCAGGGGAGACTGAAAACTCCTACTATACGCTTTAACCAGACACTAATAGAAGTCACAAGCCTGCTATATACTGCTGATGAGAAATGGCACTTAGCAGTTTATATTTACTAAAATAATTGCATTTCAATGTTCTGTGTACCGTGGGAGAACAGATATAGTGAATGCAGGGTCCTAGGTTTAGTAAGACTTTATGTTTTCTGCAACAATGTAAAATTGAGGTGTCTGTTTTGAGTGGGGATATACTTTACGTGTTGTGTGCATGCTTTTGGAAAGATAGAAGTGCTGGATGTATTTTTAACATACTTTTAAAGTCCATAAAACCAGCCTTGGCTGAAGAAGGAAAATAGCTTGGCTGTACTTGATTATACTGACATAGGTTACTAGGTACTGCTCTACTATTACTCATTGGAGTGCAGCTATGTTTCTGACTATTTCCCTGTAAGATGTGATTAATCTTTCTAATGATACCAATTATGCTGCAGTGTTGGTTTTGAAAACATTTTTAAGTTAGAAAGTTGAAACTGCCTTTTAATGGACTGGAGTTTAATGCTTGACATTGTTGACCTCTGGATGTTACAGCTCCAATATCCTGGTCAGTGGTCATGCTGGGGGAAGGGAAGACAGCAAAGAGTAATATATGTGGGTGGATCTCCGAAATGTGAGACAATTGTGGAAACCTGAAAAGGCTCTTGTGAACAATACATGCTTAAGAATTCATTTGTGTAACAAAGTGCAAGGCATTTCTCCTGGTTACTAAACCCTTAGGCCTAAACCACACAGTAGATTTTTAACAGCTTGAGAATAAGCCTTATTAACCACTTCAACCCCGGAAGGATTTCACACTTTAGGACCAGAGCACTTTTTGCGATTCGGCACTGCGTCACTTTAACTGACAATTGCGCGGTCGTGCGACGCTGTACCCAAACAAAATTTGCGTCCTTTTTTTTCCGCAAATAGAGCTTTCTTTTGGTGGTATTTGATCACCGCTGCGTCATTTTTGATCGCCGCTATAAACAAAAGAAGAGCGACAATTTTACAAAAAAACCCAAATTTCTTACTTTTTGCTAAAATACAAATCCAAAAAAATATAAAAAAACATTTTTTTTTCAACGGTTTTGGCCGATTTATATTCTTCCTCATATTTGTGATCAAAAAAATCGCAATCGGCGTTTATTGATTGGTTTGCACAAAAGTTGCCGCGTTTACGGATGATGAGAATTCATTTCTGGGGGTTTTATTTTTTTTTATTTTTTACTAGTAATGGTGGCGATCTGCAATTTTTAGCGGTACTGCGATATTGCAGCAGACATGTCGGACCATTTTGACACTTTTTTGGGACCATTGGCATTTATACAGCGATCAGTGCTATAAAAATGCACTGATTACTGTGTAAATGCCATTGGCAGTGAAGGAGTTAACCTGCAGGGGGCGCGCTAAGGGTTAACTGTGTGTCCCTGGGCGTGTTCTAACTGTCTTAGTGTTTGACTGGCAGGGGGAGGGGAGTGATCACAGCTTCCATATAGAGGAAGGCTGTGATCACAGCCCTTCCCCCTCATAGAACGGAGATCTGTGTTTACATACACGGACCTTCGTTCTTTCACTCCGGGGGGGGGGGCATTGCGGGTAGCCGGTGGTGATCGAGTCTGCCGCACCCGCTCCATGGCCCCCCCGGAACACAGTGAGCATGCAAGCGCGCCTCCAGCGGCGCGCGCACACAGTGCTTGATATGGCAGCCGCCGTCGTATGACGGTGGTTTGCCTAACAGAGCCATCTTGTCGCCGGTTGACGGTCGGCAAGTGGTTAATGAATGTTGCATTTCCTGCAAATACAAATGGATGTGGTCCAAATAAGATGACTGCGTGTAAATTTTACCGAATAATCTGCAACATCCACTCCGTAGTATTTGTCTGGTCAAAACTAGTATTTTGTGTTGCATAGACACTGGATAATTAAACTTGACAATTTCTTATTTCTCCCTTGGACCCTATTGGTGAAACATCTGAGTGTGAGTTTCTGGGTCTACACACCTGCTGTGACCAATACAAGGGTTTTCATACCTTCTGCTGGATTTTCTGTCTATTTTGGCCTCCTGCCAACAGAATTTTGGCAGGAAAACGCTTGCCGCTTGTGAACTCCTGCAACACACTTGGGCACTAACTTATTTCTTTGGCCAGAATAATAATTTATTCTGGGCCATTGAAATGACTTAATGCTCGAGGCATAAATTCGCCTAGCGCTTGGGCGAGTCAAGTTTTTCTTTCTGCCAAAACTCTGCTGCTTCGGGACGGTCTGGCGGTTATTTTTCCTGCCTCTAAACGCCCCTGCCTGTAGCCTCCTTAGCGGTATACCCGAGTGTGGCTCGGGGGGATTTTTCATTACCAAAAGCAGTAACACTGAGCCACACTCAGGATCGCATCGCAGAGTCAGGGCAAAGTTACTTACCTTGTCCCCAGTATCCTGCGCTGTCCCCCTGCTGTGTCCTTCGGTGGAATCTTTCACCCAATGCCTCTGGGTTCTGGGCTCCTTTCCCTGCAAGCGTTGCATCATACGGGGGCGAAGCCCCGCGACAAATTAGAAAAGTGAAACACACATTATACATACAGTACACTGTAATCTGTAAGATTACATTACTGTATGAAATAATTTCACATCCCTTTTGTCCCTAGTGGTTTGCCCAGTGCCCTGCATGCACTTTTATATTATATATGCCATTCTTTCTGCCTGGACACCTGAGAATATTTTTGGTTTGATTACATTATTGAATACATTTTATTATTATGTTTGTTATTATTTATAGTTATTTATTATATTATAATTTATGATTTTGTTGTTTCAAACATTATCATACCCAGGATGTCTACTAGACTCTTGTTTAGACAGATTAAGTGAGTTATTCCTAAGAAATTCAGGCCTATAATATAAAACGCCACATTTCTATACAAAACAATGTACCGTTTTGAGACGCAAAAGTCTGACAATCATACCGCCAGGGAGGTTAAACTCCTCTAAAAACCTATATGTGCATTGGCAGATCGGCTAATAAGCAGTGGTGTTTAGAGGCAGGAAAAAAATGCCAAAAACCACTAGGAGCAGCAAAAATAATGTCCAGTGTACGTGAAGCCTTATATTAAAGAAGAGCTCCATAAAATATAACTAGAAAAGACAGCAGGAGTTAAAGTGATTGTAAAGTCAGAAGTTTCTTTTTATCTTAATGCATTCTATGCATTAAGATAAAACGCCTTCTGTGTGTAGCAGCCCCCCTCAGCCCCCCTAATACTTACCCGAGCCCCATCTCTATGCAGCAGTCGGCTGGCAGGACTCCCCTCCTCATTGGCTGAGACTGCAGCACGGCGCCATTGGCTCCTGCTGTTGTCAGCCAACCAATCAAGAGAGAAAGGGGGTGGGGCTGGGCCGTGGCTCCGTGTCTGAATTGACACAGAGAGCTGTGACTCTACTCGGGTGCCCCTATAGCAAGCTACTTGCTGTGGGGGCACTCAACAGGAAGGAGGGGCCAGGAACACCGAAGAGGCACGCGAGAAGAGGGGGATCCGGGCTGCTCTGTGCAAAACCCCTGCACAGGGCAGGTAAGTATAACATGTTTGTTATTTTTAAGGAAAAAAAAACAAGACTTTACAATCACTTTAAGTGTAAAATGTTGACTCAATGTTTCTTGTCCATACCCTTTCTGCTTCCAAGAACAAGGGAGTCCATCCTGGACATTTAGCTCCAAAGCCAGAATGGGTGCTTGGTAAGGAGTGACACCACAACTGTCTAGAACTCAAAAAGCCAGCACTATGATAGTCTTTGAAGCTTATTTAGTTTAGGTTGATCATGTGAAACAAAAATGAAAGACGTTTCTGGGACATATAAGGTGCGGAAGACTTGGACAGTAAAGCAAACAGAGTACAACCTACAGTGGCAATAAAAAGTATATGAACCCCTTGGAATGAACTGATTTTCTGCAGTAAGCCACCCACATGGCTGGAAGCTTTATCTGTATCTGCTGTTATTATGTATGATAGTACAGAGGTCTTATCCTATAATCCTTATGCAGCCATTCATTGTGAATCTTTTGTGGTTTAGAATGACAGCTTGGGAATGAAATCCCACAATTCTTTGTTATTCACTTCACAATGGGATTTCTAATGTTTAAGGGCCCAGTCATCAGTTTGCCTGAGTTAACACCCACGCGTTAACAAGAACATTTGAGGAGCATTGCATTAAAGTGATTGTAAACTCTTACATATAACCAGTGAAGTGTCTGGTCTTGGGTGAGGCAGAGAGATCAAATAAATCCTCCTACATAAATTGTACCTGTTTATCTATAGACCTCTCTTCTCTACAGCCATTCAATGTCCAGAATTTGTACAGCTTGTCTGAGCTTTCAGAAAGCAGAGGGCGAGGAGCTTAAGTTACACTCTGCAGAGCTCAGTGAGAGCTGATTAGGGAAGAGGCACACCCCCTTTATACAGGAACAGAGCTGAGGCTATCAATCACAGGCTGTGTGATATAGCTCCCTCCCCTGTCACCTTTTTACCTTTTGGTGTCAGGAAGACTTGTCAGAAGTTACTCATGCAGATAGCAGAGGAACGAGGCAGCAGACAGAAATGACTCTTAGTGCTCTGGATTGAGACAAGTACACACTATAGAGGGGTATGCTTTGTTCATATTTCATGTCAGAGGTTTACAACTACCTTAAGGCAGCCCCTTCACTCTGAATATGCCCTTAAAGTGCCTCAATGCGTGAATTATTGCATCTTCACTATCTGTGGCAAAGCAGCACCTGAGCAGTTATAGTTGTGTATTGTGGTACATTATACAGCAGGTGCATTTTTTACTGTATATTTGCATTGGATTGCCTTTGAAAAGGAATAGCAATGCTAATATACAGCTTCTTATCATGTGTTGTGGTAATGTGCATTACAAACACAGCTTTTAATAGGCATTGTTGCAAATGCAAAGGATGAATCTAGCTTCACTCTTTCTTGACCAGTAGTCAAAAAATAGGGGCATGAATAATGCAATCCTGGGCATGGAAACTTGAAATCCCAACGGTGTGGAAGCAGGAGAGGACTAGGCTGGGGGCTTTTGCCCCTCATACCACTGATGATAAGATACTACCAGGTTGATGGCCCTGAGTGGAGATACTTCACCATTTAGACATTGATCATAGTGGGACCTGCAAGCCATGACACGTGCTGGTCATTTTACTGTGTACAGTAGCTACTCATTCATACCTGGAATTACAGCATCTGGCAGAGCTATGTCCCCTGACCTCAACTTTTATAACTCTGAGATATCTAGTGACAGAAGAAAACGCAAACTGATGCTGGAAGATGTGAAAGAGTGTGTCACAATGAACCATGTCCTTTAGGAACATTCGCTTTTCATTGTGCTCATTAGCCCTTGTTCACATTGGAGCGACATGTCATGCGATTTGACAATTCAAATCACATGACAACTCGCACCCCATTGCAATTGGTGCAATTCCAACTCTGCGGTGCCACATCGATTTGATAAAGTAGTTCCTGCACTACTTTGGAGCTTTTGGGTGTGACTTGCATAGACATTTGTGCATGAAGTCAGATTTCTTCCAAATTGCACACAAAGTTACACTGGCATGCAGCTTGAAATTGACATGCTGATGAAGTTGCACGTCAAGTCACAGTCAATGTGAACAAGGGCTTAATGTGACAATTGGAATTGGAATGGTCGAATAACAACAAAGAGTAATAGGCAGCTCACATAATAACAACATGCAAAAAATAAAACGTGTAAATCAAACAGAAACCAAATACATATAAACAATAGTCTGTATCTCTAGGTAGCTCAAAATATACTTCATAATTCTCCCCTCCATGGAATCAAATTCTGGAAATGACCTCCTGATTTGGTTAAAACACAGGTTTGGACCAGGCTTTGCTTGTGCAGGTATTTGTCTGAATGCTGGATTTCCAGCCTGTTTGGAGGAGCTGAAAATCAAATATAGTAGCGTTTTTTTTTTTGTTTTAATATATATGACAGTTGCCTTCTTCTGCTGTTAAGGTTGTTAAGGAAGCAAATGGAGCTGGCACCCGCTGTGTCCTCAGTAACCAGTGACATTATCTGACCCCATTCATTTACTGGCATCATATACTCGGCCATGTAAACAAAGCGCCAGGGATCGTTTAACCGCTTCCCGCCCGACCTATTGTCAAATGATGGCTGGGCGGTGGGTTCGTTATCCTGACTGGACGTCATATGACGTCTTCAGGATAACCCGCGATCACGCGCCCCAGGGGGCGCACATCACGGCGATCGGTGGTGCCGTGGGTCACTCTGACCCACCGCATTATCGACCGAGGTAAAAAGCTTCCAATGGAAGCCTTTTACCATGTGATCAGCCGTGACCAATCATGGCTGATCACAGTGTAAATGGGAAGAGCCGTCTATCAGCTTTTCCTCTGCTCAGGTCTGCTACTCTCCTGACGGGGGGGGGGGGATAAATGTTCAGCGCAGCCCCCCCTCAGGATTACCCCACCTGGACCACCACGGAGCCGACCAGGACCACCAGGGAACCCCCCCGGGACACCATGAGGAGGCCGCCCAGGACCACCAGGGAGACAACATGGAGGCCGCCCAGGACCACCAGGGAGCCCCCACTAGACCACCAGGTAAGGGCAATACAGTGCACTGTAGGGATGGCACTGTGCCCATATATGATGCCTCCCAGTGCCATCCCTAACAGTGCTATATACACCAGTGCCCACCAGTACCATGTACCAGTGCCTACCAGTGTCACCTATCAGTGCCCACCTGTGCCACTTATCAGGGCCCACCTGTGCCACCTATCAGTGCCCTATTCCACCTATCAGTGCCGCCTATGAGTGCCCATCAGTGCCGCATATCAGTGCCACCTATCAGTGCCCGTCAGTGTTGCTTATCAGTGCCCATCAGTGCTGCATATATGTGCCCCATCAGTGCAACTTTATCATTGCCAACTCATCAGTGCCAGTCTATACTGCCTCATCAGTGCCCGTCATTGTAGCCTCATCTGTACCCATCAGTGTACCCACATCAGTGCCCATCAGTGATGGAGCAAATGTACTTATACAAAGTTTTGTGACAGAAACATAGAAAGACTTTTTTTTTTTCAACATTTTCGGTCTTTTTTTATTTGTAGTGCAAAAAATAAAAACCGCAGAGGTGATCAAATACCACCAAAAGAAAGCTCTATTTGTGGGAACAAAATGCTAAACATTTTGTTTGGGTGCAGCGTCGCACGACTGCGCAATTCTCATTCAAAGCGCAACAGCACTGAAAGCTGAAAATTGCTCTGGGCGGGAAGTGTTCTAAGGCTGCATTCACACAGGGGCGACCCGACTTCAGCGCGACTTCGCTAGGCGATTTAAGCGCGACTTTCAGTGCGACTTCCAGCGCGACTTAAAGGACCTCAGGCGACTTTACAACACGACTTTAGCCAGGCGACTTTGCCTTGACCAATCAGAGAAGAGAGGGAGGGGGCTGCCTAAAAATAAATTCTATTCTTTTTAACTGTGAAGTCGCTTCCATGTAGATGGGGATCCGACTTGGAGGCGACTTCTATTGAATTCTATGGGCACAAGTCGGATAGAAGTCGCCTAGAAGTAGTACAAGAACCTTTTCAGAAGTCGCCTTGAAGTCGGAGCGACTTCAGTCGTGTATATTAAGACGGCTCCCATTCATTTCAATGGGATTTCAAATGTCAAGCGACTTGGGGCGACTTGAGGCAACTCAAGTCGAATCGCAAGTCGCCCCTGTGTGAATGGGCTCTTAGTGCCCGGTATTGAAGTGGTTAATAAAGAAACCAGTTTGGGAATCCCCTTATACTTCATACCAGGTTTGTCAAGTCTGGTTTGAGTTTTAAGGGGACTCTGAGCAAAAAACAAAAAGGGAACCAATTCTATACCAGATCCGATTAAAAAAAAAATAGGAAAAAAAATAGAGCCCCTCTCAAAAATCCACACCAATACCCTATCTGAGCATGCAGACTGGCAGGCCAGGAAAGGGGGGCAACGAGCGTGCACCCCCCACAGACCCCTACACCCACCCCTTACCTTGAACCATACCAGACCACATGCCCTCAACACTTTGTTCCCATATTGATGATGATAAGGGTCTCTTCCCCACAACCCTGGCCTGGTGGTATTGGGAGTCTACTGGCATGGGGCTTACAGAAGCCCCCTTTAACAAAAAAAAAGGTACCCAGATACTGCCCCCCCCACCCCCACTCATTCACAAAAAAATGAAAAGTAAATAAAAACCCACATATTTTTTGACGAGTCCTTTAATTAAAAAAAAAAAACACACTCCCCCAGCTCCAGTGGATGATAACTAAGTTTAAACAAAGGGGCAGGGTCTCCCAGGTGATGCCTGACTAAATATGGACACAACAAACATAGAGGTTCAGTAAGCTAGCACCAAATCACAGTTCCCCAATGTGTCACTCAATAATGGGTGTGTATCAACATGTCTCTAGCCCTTGGCTGACACATTTCGTCACCTAGACTTCATCAGAGGTGTCACTTTGCATGGTAAATTTTATTTAGCTTGTAGAAATCTGGCCCTAGCAAGAAAGGTATCTGGAAAAAAGTCAATTTCTTCATCTCCAATGATTATATTGTATTAAAATAACAGATAATAATAATAATAATAATAAACATAGTATATACAATAAAATAAAACCAAGCTCAGAGTAAGTGAAATGATGTTTATTTCTGTGTTGTCTTTGTATTGTAGCATCAGAAAATGCCATCCTGTAATTCTTGCTATAGATTACTTTATCATTTGGGGCCATAATTGTGTATTGCTTATGACCCCGCTATTGTGTCTCAGTTGTACTTGTTGTTGCTCCGCTCCTTTGTATTATCTTTTATAAATCTTATATAATCATAAAGGATTCTTTTATTACAGGACATTGATGTAAGGAAGTTATTTTCCAGCCCGTTCACACCACTGTGGCGATGCAGTCATAAACAACAACAAATAGGCTGATTTTATTTGAGAGTCCAGCCAGCTTATCACAAATAACTTGACTCAATTAACTGCTGTTCTACCAGCAGGAAACCAAAAGCATCCTTGGTTTGTTTCTGGCATAATCAGCCCGGCTGATGGATGGGGCCGAGCTATCAGCTTTGATTATGTTTGACCAGCCCGCAGCTGATTATGTGGATCTTTCGATGAGGCAGGGGTAGTTAATTTGGACAGCCAGATGTGCTTTAGCAGACCTCCATGCTTCATTCAAGTATATAGTTATCACAATAGACCTTATTTATCAAGGTGTCTAAGGAAAGGACTGTCTCAGATGGTCTAGATCACTGCACAGTGACCAATCAAACAAAAATGTTCATTCTCCAGCTGTTATTTTTCAGTGCATTCAGATTTTCTGATAGATGTCAGCTCCAAATACCCAAGTCTATTGATTTCTTACTCAAAGCAGAACTCCAGCCAAGAACATCAAACATGAAAATTGCTATAATATATATATATATATATAAATATGTATATATATATATATATATATATATATATGTATGTATATATATATATATATATATATATATATTATGCAGCTTTTGCTGCAACATTCATCCTCAATGAAGATATGTCCCCTGTGGCACTTCTTTTCTGCCACTAGGTGTCCTCAGTCTGATGTCCACCATCATTCAACCCATTTCCTTTAAGCCCAGGCTGTCATGGGACAGCTCCCTGCCCGTGATTGGACAGTGAAAGGAAAAGTAGCACAGTCATTTTCCCATCTCTCCTTCTGGCTGAGTTTACACTAGTGCAAATTGAATGTGTTTCCTCGCATCCAATTCCTGTGACAGGAGAGTGTGACTGGCTCTCAATGGAGCCAGCTCACACACCTCCGGGGTGGCCGTGGTGTGCACAGCAGAAGAGTCCTGTGCATCTTTGGCTCCGTTTCAGGTCCAAATTCAGCCAAAAATGTGGACCTAAGTCGGACCTGAAATGATGAATGGGAATTCACGGACCACCTGCTGCAAGCCAACACCACACACAGTGTAAACCCAGCCTCACTCTGCTCTCTCCTTCTATCAATAGGTCCCTTGTCAGCACCTGCAATGAATGGCTCCTTGTGCTGCTTCTCGCACTCCAGCCATGCTGTACAGGGACTGCAAAAGGCATATAGCAGATCAAATTTAGGTTCCTACAGCGCTTGATTTAAAAAAAAAAAAAAAAAAGTAGAATCTAGGGTTCAGCTTTATGGCCCATTTAGGGCTTGTATACATCAGAAGGAGTAAAATGCATTTTTAAACACAATACGTACGTATATGCTGCAATATTTGCACATGTAACCATACTGAAACACACATTAATGAACATGAACTCAACGCTCAATACAACTACAGTAAAAAAAATAAAAAATAAATCATATATAAAGCCTTAAAAATACACTGCAAGCACACTGTAAAGAAAATATCTGTATACTTACCTATTCTGAAGCCGCGCAGGTCCAGTCACATGATCTCTCCAGTGGCGGCTTCAATGTACAGGAGAGATTGCCGGCAATGACTGCAAATGCCTGTATGGTGAAATCACCCATAGACTTGCTATGGGAACATCCATTGTCAGCTTCCCCTCCTCTATACTGAAGTCGGTGCTGGGACCTGATCATGGGACTGGAGAGGAGTAGCTTCAGAAGAGGTAAGTATACACATCTTTTCTTTACAGGCTAGATAGAATAGACTTAGAAAGGGAGTGTGAGTAGATTTTGCCTTAGTTAGAATTTACACTTCCAGGCTATGAATCAAAGCGAGGCTTGGGTTGCACGTCGGCTTTGGGTAGGCTTGGAAAAGCCATTACCTATTCCCAAACATACTGGACACGCTGGTGCCGGTATCCAGGCACCCTACCGTGTGAGTGCAACTATTTCTTTGTTTTTATTGCCAGACTTTTAAATAAAAATACTACACTACGATACTCTTTAATATGTCTCCAACTGGGTCACTTCACCTTTGATGGGCAATCATTTGGAGGAACATACTGGAGATATAGATTAGGAGATTATAATTCTAAGTGGGCAAACAGCGCATTTTGACCTACCTGTAAATAGGGGTCAGACATTTCTGTTGAGTTTACATTCACACTTTTGCGCACAAGAGGTGAAGAAACAAGATTTTGATGTTGAAGAAATCTGGTGTTGGGATTTTGTCACATATGAACTTTTAATTATTTAATTATTCAATTATCATACTCTAATTACTTTTTTATGCATTTTCAGTTGCATCATGATCTATGGTCATAATTCATTGTCTATTATTAGTTAGGACCTACTCTTTTGTTTTTATGTCTTAGTTAGAATTGGCCTGAACGTCCACTTTAAAGCCTATATATTTTTTTTTTCTTGTTTTTTCACTGAAAAGTTTCACCCTCTTTATTTGCCCTGATGACCATTTATATCAAAATTAAAATTGAGGTAAAAGCTATATTTTGAGTAGTCATCAGAACAGGAAGTGAGAAAAAAATTCTGTCTAAGAAGACATTTCCCTTACTTTAGATCAGTGGTTCTCAACTCCTGTCCTCGGGACCCACTAACGGGCCAGGTTTGCAGGATAACTGAAATACATCACAGGTGATATCATTTGCTGCTCAGTGATTGCAGCATTCTAGTCTGCATCTCCCCAAGGTAATACTTAAAATCTGGCCTGTTAGTGGGTCCTGAGGACAGGAGTTGAGAACCACTGCTTTAGAAAGACTTCTGGACACATCCTATTTTGTGTACAGGACAAGAAGTGAAAGGAAATCTCCCCAATGGGACATATGCAGCAAAAAGTGGGTGCGCTGAATTAATGCTTTGGGGTACTGTTAAAAGTGAACCCCCTATATGTATTTTACAAAATACCTAAATGTAAGTAAAATATATAGCAATATATGTTTTTATAAGCACAAAAAGGCTAATAACAGACTAAAATGAAAAGCATATACTGTAAATGCCATATAATGAATAGATGTTATATTACAATACATGGAAAATGCTCTATTTAAAGAAAATATAAATGCTTAGAAGCATTTATGGTAATACTGTGTTTGTTTACGCTAGTGCATTTTGCTGTTTTATAGTTTGCAACTCCATCTACGCTGTGAATACATTTTCATTGCCTGCCCCCATTTTGTACAATTTGCTTTCTCATTATGCTCCCCTAGTAACCATTTTTACCAGAAAAAAAAAATGATATAAAAATTTGATTTCTTTTCTTTCCAATTCAGTACATCAGTGGGCTTTACTACAGTCTTGTCTGTCAATTTTCCTTCCTGGGTATTTTAGCTCTTTGCATTTCCAAAATGATGAGTCTTTTGTGTCTAATCAGTATGTCGCCTTTGTCTTCTCCCATTTTTTGTACTGCCTGGCTGCTGGCAGCAGGGGGTAAGCAGCTGTACCATACAAGACCACTGAATAATCTGTCTCTCTTCCTCTCTCAATTTAGACTGGCTTTGCTTTGTGCTATATGGGCAAACCTAATGATAAAACACCTCATCTTTTTTTTTTTTTAACCAGTCTTAGTAGTAAAAAAATAAAAAATAGTTTGGCATTATTTCATGTTTTACCTCTTCACAGGCCCAGAACATTTTAATTTATATTGGAAAGAGAGTTATTAGTGCATTTGGGATGTGATTAAGAAATGGCGATTTATTTTTTTCTTAGTAAGCCAACTAAGAGGTTTAATGTTTTGGCCCGAGATCAATTACATTTTCACCCAAAATTCACACATTTGTCTGAGTGTTAAGCTGGCCATACATTATACAATTTTCTTATTCAATTTCCTTTAGATTTACCTTCAATTATGTAGTGCAACGACCTGCATGATTGCATACAAATTGAAAGTATTTAGGTTTGATCTCATATTATATGGTTTTGGTAAATCTAAAGGAAAATTGTTCAACAAAATTGTATAATGTATAGCCAGCCTTAAGTGAAAATATGTGAATCTTGGGTGAAAGGTGTGCGAATATAGAGTAAAATAATTGATAAATAGGCCACTCTGTGTTGCTTGGAGATCGTTCATATTAATCTTGTTTCTCCTGCCTTACCTCAATCTCATTTTGTATCCAAAGCAGGTAAGTAACAGGTGACCAGAGAAAGAAGAATAGGATTGCATAGAGGATGCATGTTTTTTTATGCCGAGCACACAGGACTTAAATGAAACAGAGACAAGCCAAATTAGGTAAGCAAACGTAAAGAGACTCTGGGGAGATTTACTAAAACTAGTGCACACAAAATCTGGTGCAGCTGTGCATAGTAACAGCTTCTAACTTCAGCTTGTTCAATTAACCCCCCTGGCGGTATTCCTGAGTGTGGCTCGGGGTGAATTTTCTGTACCAAGAGCGGTAACCCCGAGCCACACTCGTGATCGCATCCCTGGATCCAGGCAGCGTTACTTACCTTTTTTCCCTGGATCCAGCAATGTCCCCCCGCTATGTCCATGGGCTATGTCTTCTGCCCGATGCCTCTGTGTGTCGGGCTTCGTTCCCTGTGAGCGTCGCATCGCATGGGGGCGGAGCCTGGTGGCAAATTCAAATAGTGAAACACATAGTAAACATAGCGTACACTGTAATCTGTAAGATTACATTACTGTATGAAATCATTTCACATCCCTTTTGTCCCTAGTGCTTTGTCCAGTGCCCTGCATGCACTTTTATATTATTTATGTCATTCTTTCTGCCTGGAACTTGAGAATGTCCATGGCATCCAAAAAACGTCCCTTTACGTCAAAAGTGTTTTTTGATCAGCTAGAAAACAGCGATAGTAAATAAGAATCATTTGCAGAATTGAGTGATACTGATTAGTGGGGAAATTCGTCATCAGACACTGAAAGTGACGACAGCGACAATTCTGCAACTGAACAAATTTCAGTGTTTTTGATTTGATTACACTATTGAATAAATGTTATTACTATTATGTTATTATTTTTGATAATTATTTATAGTTATTAATCATATTATAATTTATGATTTCATGTTTCAAACTTTATCATACCCGGGATGTCTACTAGACTCTTGTTTGGACAGATTTAAGTGAGTTATTCCTAAGAATTACAGGCCTACAATATATAGTGCCAAATTTCTGTGCAAAACAATTTACCGCTTTTAGGCGCAAAAATCTGAAATAATCATACCGCCAGGGAGGTTAAAGTGTTTGTTACCCTAAAAAAAAAAAAAAAATTGATCCTGTTCCTTTAACCACTGCACGCCCGGTCCTGGTTCAGTTATCCTGACCGGATGTCATATGACGTCCGGCAGGATAACCTGCGATCACACGCCTACGGGGGCGTGCATCACGCTGAGCGGTGGTGCGGTGTGTCGGTGTGCTTCCGTTGGAAGCTCTTTACCATGTGATCAGCTGTGTCCAATCACAGTGTAAACAGGAAGAGACATGTATCGTCGGCAGATGCCAGACTGATGGGGCGGGGGGGGTCTGCGCTGATTTCTTATCCATGGAGAACCCATGGAGTGTAGCGCT
>BLSH010555888.1:470924-483629 GCA_018402905.1 Glandirana rugosa
AAAAAAAAAAAAAATCCCATTGTTTGTGAAATTGGAGGGACCGCCATACTAATAAAGTCTAAAAACGCGGATTTTCGCCATTTAACAAAACGTGTCTTTAAACCGTGATATATAACATCCGGACATTAAGAATCCGCCTACAATATATAGTGCCAAATTTCTGTGCAAAACAATTTACCGCTTTTAGGCGCAAAAATCTGAAATAATCATACCGCCAGGGAGGTTAAAGTGTTTGTTACCCTAAAAAAAAAAAAAAAATTGATCCTGTTCCTTTAACCACTGCACGCCCGGTCCTGGTTCAGTTATCCTGACCGGATGTCATATGACGTCCGGCAGGATAACCTGCGATCACACGCCTACGGGGGCGTGCATCACGCTGAGCGGTGGTGCGGTGTGTCGGTGTGCTTCCGTTGGAAGCTCTTTACCATGTGATCAGCTGTGTCCAATCACAGTGTAAACAGGAAGAGACATGTATCGTCGGCAGATGCCAGACTGATGGGGCGGGGGGGGGGGGTCTGCGCTGATTTCTTATCAGTGCAGATCCCCCAAGGATCTCCACCCAGGATCACCAGAGATGCCTACCCAGGACCACCAAGGAGCCCACCCAGGACAACCAGGTAAGGCACTAAATGCCCAATAGGCATGGCACTCAGTGCCCATCTCTGATGCCTGCCTGCGCCTCCTTTTCAGTGCTGCCTAACAGTGCCGCCTATCAGTGCCCACCAGTGCCACCTATCAGTGCCCACCAGTGCCACCTATCACTGCCACCTATGAGTGCCACCTATGAGTGCCCGTCAGTGCCACCTATGAGTGGCCATCAGTGCTGCTTATCAGTGCGGCCTATCAGTGCCCATCAGTGCTGCTTATCAGTGCCGCCTATCAGTGCCCATCAGTGCTGCATATAAGTGCCTCATCATCAGTGCCCATCAGTGCCGCCTCATCAGTGCCGATCAGTACTGCCTCATCAGTGCCCGTCAGTGCAGCCTCATCAGTGCCCATCAGTGATGGAGAAAACATACTTGCTGTATAAGCTACATATGATGTTTTATACCATCCTCTGTGTTTAATAATCCTATGTACTCCTGTGTCTGTGCCTTATAAAAATAAGCCATTCTTTACCTGTTTTGAGAGTGCCGCTTGGCGCTCACATCACCCGCTGCCTCTCTCCTCCTCTCTTCCTCCCCTCCCGACTGATACCAGCAGCGGTTTCTCGGCTTCACCTGCTGCAGCTGTCAGACGAGGAGAGCAGAGAGGTGGCGAGTTACGTGGGCTCGGTAAAGAACGGCTTATTTTTCTAAAACACAGGCACAGGGGCACACAGGATTATTAAACAGAGAGAATGGTATACATTGCATATCCAGTTCCACACTGCCTACCGTCTATTTACGGCGGCAGTGTGGACGCTGGCCGCGAATCGCCATAAAAAGGCGGCGATCTGCGAATGGCCCCTAGGGGGCGCGCCCGCCACACTCCTGAGGAGTGTGCCCGTGGCTCGGGCGGACCCGATGTCCGCCGGCGAGCCGCAATGAGCGGCCACAGGCAAAGAGCGGGGAACCGCCGATTTAAACACGGCGGTTCCCCGCTCTGTTAGTGGGGGCATGGGAGATCTACTGATCCCTGTCACTGGGATCAGTTAGATCTCTCATGCCCATGGTAGCCCACCCCCCCCCCACAGTAAGAACACACCCAGGGAACATAGTTAACCCCTAGATCTCCCCCTGCAGGTTAACCCCTTCACTGCCAATGACATTTATACAGTAATCAGTGGACATTTAAATTTGTGATCGCTGTATAAATGTCATTGGTCCCAAAAAAGTGTCAAAAATGTCCGACATGTCCGCTGCAATATCGCAGTACCGCTAAAAATCACAGATCGCCGCCATTACTAGAAAAAAATAAAAAAAAATAAAAACCCCAGAAATGAATTCTCACCATCCGTAAACGCGGCCACTTTTGCGCAAACCAATCAATAAATACTGATTGCGATTTGTTTTATCACAAATATGAGGAAGAATATAAATCGGCCAAAACCGATGAAAAAACATTTTTTTTATATTTTTTTTTGGATTTGAATTTTAGCAAAAAAGTAAGAAATGTGTGTTTTATTGCAAAATGGTCACTCTTCTTTTGTTTATAGCGGTGATCAGAAATGACACAGAGGGGATCAAATACCACCAAAAGAAAGCTCTATTTGTGGGGAAAAAAGACGCAAATTTTGTTTGGGTACAGCGTCGCACGACCACGCAATTGTCAGTTAAAGCGACGCAGTGCCGAATCACAAAAAGTGCTCTGTTCCTAACCTGGGAAATTCTTCCGGGGCTGAAGTGGTTAAAGTGGCTTAACTATCACTTTAAGCTTTCACAATAAAACCTAGAAGCTGATTGGTTACTGTGCACAGCTGCACCAGATTCTGTGTGCACCAGTTTTAGTAAATCTCCCCCTCTGTCATGTAGCCATTCAGGGTGAAATGACAGAGTCTCTTTAAGTCCACCTTCTGACCTACTTATACTCATCTTCAGGGCTGGCTCTACCAGTAGGCGAAGTAGGCGGCCGCCTAGGGCGCACTGCCGCCTAGGGGCGCCTGGCCACTGTTGATCTGTCACTGGCTGCTCTGCATTGATTCATGTAAAAACTGACACTGTGTGACTGAGATAATGAGATTGTATTATCACATGCCATTTGCAAATGTATATAGAAATACTGACTGATCTGCCAAATACCCCCCTCGGCCCCCACCTCCATGAGGCTGTGTTTGATGGGCACAGATGAAGCTGTATTTGATGGGCACAGGTGAAGCTGTATTTGATGGGCACAGGTGAAGCTGTATTTGATGGGCACAGGTGAAGCTGTATTTGATGGGTGCTGATCAGGCTGGGCAGGGCAGAGGGGGTGGAGTCAGGGGTGAAGTCAAGGGGGGGGCGGCAAAATGAGGTTTCGCCTAGGGTGCCAAAAATCTTTGCACCAGCCCTGCTCATCTTTGCAATGTTCCCCAGCCATTCTTTCTCAGTCATACAGGGGTAATAATGCCTGACCCTCTTTTACGTGACTACCTCAAGGTTTTGACTTTGGGAACTGTTAAAACCCCTACCCTACTAGGGAGAGCCCCCTCTCTATTTGTCCTGGAAACCATTGTCATATTGTTATTGGAATACATGTTGACAGCCAAAAGCAGCTGACTAACAGGGGGGTTCCTCTCAATTTTGAGAGGTTTCCCATTGCTCACAGTGTGATCAGGCTCGTATTTGGTTATACACTGGAGACAGGCAGTCCTAGGCAGGACTGCAGTGTGCTGTGACTGGGGTTAATAAAGTTGGATATCACTTATGTTATTGGCATGTGACTACCTGCTTTCCTATTGCATTCATAAAGCATGGTAAAGCTATTTATGGGTGGCACCTAAATTTCTAGAGGCCAGGGATTTTCATACAGGCTTGGAGTGGTGATAACTATCTACATGCAGCTATGCTGTAGCTAACCTGACCTTTGTTTATCTTTTATGGGTCTGCTAGGTTTCCTAAGCTCAGAACATTGATTATTTCTGCCTGCCACTGTTGAGGTGTCTCAGGCAGTTAGTGTGAGAAGTAACAATGTAAGAATATTTATGTGTTTTGGCCAATCGCTGAAAGTTGTATTGCAGTGATGTGAGCTAAAGCAAGGGAATACATATTCAGAGCAAACTTCTAGAAGAGTCATTGCCTCCTAGGCTTTAGGATGTCATTATGGAGGTCTTTCCCTACCCTCTTGGGCCTTTGGATGTCAGACTGAATAAGCGTTCTTGTCTTTTTGGGGGCCTAAACCTAAAGCTGGCCGTGAAAGAGGCCCAAATAATCCAAGAAAGTTGTCCTGTGGCAGAGACCTATAGAATCTAAAGAAGTTTGCTGGTGCAAAGGTCTGATTAGTCTGCTGTGGCATATAATGTCCCAGTGAACTTAGGGGAAGATGCTGTTGGAAGGCCTTGCATTGGGATTTCCTGTGCTCAACCACCCAAGGTAACTGTGAGTGTGCTGTTGTATAGAATCAATGACCAATTTATTTTTGGGATGGGACTGCCATTATTTTTTCTACTACAAGATGTGAGGAAGTCTTGTTTTTTGCATATCCTGTAACCCTAATGTTCTCTCCAAAAGTTAACCAAGCAAATACATCTTTAAAACTAAAGAGCCTGAAGCCTGATCGTCACCACTGGTGGGTCAGTGTGTTGTTGGAGGAAGCTGCAGGGTGGGTTACCATTAAGAAAGGCAGGAGAGGAACAATGATGATCCAATTAAATTTTACATGCAAGTAGGGTGTAGTTAGAGACTGTTTGTTATATACAGAATGTGTTACCGAGAGCCAGCAACATGAGGAATGTGGAGTAGTGTGACACCTCTGAAGATCCTTTCATATCACCCAAGGCCACAACCAGTGTTTCCTATGCAGAAATTCTGCCCTTACTATGTGCTTGAAACCTGCACACATTTGTAATAGCTTTCAACTTTTGGGAATGGGAAGTCTCTCCAAAATCTTAAAGAATATCTACATCCTGAAGCAAAAATATAATATGTTGCAGCTTACTATTCCTTAGATGTGGTTATCACCCTAGGCTTTACATAGGTGGAAGGGGTTTTGTAATGCACAGATAATAGTTGGAGGTTCCACCTGGACTGTCCCCCAAGGGCTCAGATGCATGACCTGAATCAACTGGTCAAAAAATGGCTGCAGCCAGAGGTGCTAACGAGTTCCCAGATGGTGGAGCAGGTCGTGTTAGACCGGTACCTAAGGTCACTTCCAAATGACATTCGCCGCTGGGTGAGTCACGGAGACCCCAAGACAACAGATGACCTAGTGGAAATGGTTGAGAGATATGCTGTGATGGAGGATCTCCTGGGACCCGTCAAGCCACGAGGACCCTTGCCCGTGAGGAAAGCAAAGACATCCACCAACCCAGGAGCCAGCATTCAGGATAATCAAGGAATATCCACCCCAGCGTCCCAGAGCTCTGCTCCGGCATGTAGGAATGAGGGTGTGCTGTGCTGGTGGTGTCACTCCTGGGGCCATATCCAGGCCCACTGTCCCCTGCAGGAAGAACCCATGGAGTGTAGCGCTCTGCGTAGGATGTCCTTTTATGCCCAGAAGGTCTGTGCTGCCCACCTTGCCCTGACTGAGGGGCGATTTGAATGTGACCTTTGGGTGAACCAGCTTCATGCCCGAGCGCTGTTGGATTCCGGAAGTATGGTAACACTTGTGGGTGTCGAGGTAGCTGGGGAGGTGGGTCTAGTAAAAAGAACTCTGAGGGTGGTGTGCATACATGGGGACACCAGGGAATACCCCCTGGTATCAGTGACACTCACCACGGCCTGTGGCACAATTGACCAGGAGGTTGGGGTGGTACCCGGCCTCATCCATGATGCTATCATAGGAAGGGACTGTCCTTTGTTTGTGGAACTGTGGAACTATGTGAGCCAAGACCTGTCAGGACAGCTGAACTGCTCTGTTCCCTCTAAAGGGCTGGATGACAATGCTCTAGAGAACACTGATAGAGTTGCATCTGGGGCAGATGGTCCACCAGCTAAGGGGATCCCTGAGGGGGGGGGGGAACCACTCTTAGGCAGGTCATGGCTGGGGAGAACATAGAGGAAGCCTTCCCTTTACAGGTTATGACTGATGAGGGAGAAAGCTCCTCTTGTCTTGCCCACCCTGATCTCCAGGTGTCAAGGGGTGTGTTCTCTGCTGCCAAAAAGAGGGATCCTATACTAAAAAATACCTGGCAACAGGTTACTGTAGTTAATGGAGTCTCACAGGTGTCTGAGACCGAAAAAAGGTTTCCCCACTTTGTGGTCATTGGTGAGCTGCTATGTCAGGTTACCAAGGTTAGGGGAGAAGAACCAGTGGGAGTTACTGGTTCCCCAGCCCTTCAGACACACGGTTCTCGACCTAGCTCATATTGATGCATTGGGGGGTCACCTAGGGCCTGACAAGACTGAGGCCCGAATAATGGACCAGTTTTACTGGCCAGGAGTGACAGTAGAGGTGAGGCGTTATTGCAGTTCATGTCCCACTTGAGGAACCCATTGGTGCCATTAACCATTATCGAGGTACCATTTGAGCGCAATGCAATGGATTTGGTGGGCCCGTTGGTGAAATCAGCTCGGGGACATCAACACATCCTCGTGGTACTCGATTATGCCACCAGGTATCCGGAGGCAATTCCCCTAAGAAAGGCTACGTCATAAGCAATTGCCAGGGAATTGTTTAATATGTTCTCTAGGACAGGATTTCCAAAGGAGAACCTGACAGAGCAGGGTACCCCCTTCATGTCTCGGGTGATGGCCAATCTGTGCAAGTTGTTCCAAATCAAACAGCTGTGCACATCTGTCTACCATCCACAGACAGATGGACTGGTGGAACGTATCAATAAAACTCTCAAGTCAATGCTTAAAAGGGTTGTGCAACAGGATGGTAAAGGCTGGGGCTGTCTACTTCCAGCACTGATATTTGCTATAAGGGAAGTGCCTCAGGCATCCACAGGTTTTTCCCCGTTCGAATTGGTGTACGGGCGGAGACCACGAGGACTGCTTGACCTGGTGAAGGAAACGTGGGAAAGTGAGGCCTCTCCTCATAAGACAATGGTAGAACATATAACTCAGATGAGAGAGAGGATTTCTAAGGTGATGCCTCTGGTAAAAGAGCACATGCAAAAAGCACAGGAGGCACAAAGAAGGGTGTACAACCGGTCTGCCAAACTCAGACAGTTCCAGGTTGGAGACCGGCTGTCCGTGCTTATACCTACAGTAGAGAGTAAGTTCCTGGCCAGGTGGCAGGGGCCATTTGAGGTGGTAGAAAAGGTTGGGGAGGTTAACTATAAGATACACCAACCTGGGAAGAGGAAGCCCTACCAGATATACCATGTAAATCTCCTGAAGCATTGGAAGGACCGGGAGCAGGAAGTTGCCCTGGCTGAGATTAGTACTAAGCCCCCCGAAAGGGGAGAACTCAATCCCAGTTTCTACCTCCCTATCCAAGCCACAACACAGCAGGTAAAGGAGTTTTTACATAGGAATAGAGAGAAGTTCCCAGGACTGCCAGGTCTTACCAGGGTTATTGAGCATGACATTGTCACCAAACCTAATGTGAAGGTTCGAGTGAAACCCTGTCGTATCCCTAAGGCACATAGGAAGCCAGTGTCGGAGAAAGTCCGGACAATGCTCAAACTTGATATCATTGAGGAATCGCAGAGTGAGTGGTCGAGCCCGATTGTGTTGGTAACGAACCCAAAGGGACTCTGCGATTTTGTAATGATTTTAGAGAACTCAATGAGGTATCGCAGTTCGACACATATCCAATGCCCAGAGTAGACGAACTGATAGAGAGGTTGGGACCAGCCAGGTGCATTACTACCTTAGTCCTCACTAAAGGCTACTGGCAAATACCTTTAACTAAGGAAGCCCGAGAGAAGACTGCCTTTTCTACCCCAGATGGCCATTTCTGGTACAAAATAATGCCATTTGGCTTGCATTCTGCTCCAGCTACTTTCCAGAGAGCTATGGATAAAACCTTACGCCCACATCAGAAATACAGTCCCTGACAAAAGTCTTGTCGCTTGTGTACAAATTGACCTGAATTGCCGCTGAAATATATTTCTAATCAAGATTTTTTTACAAGAAATGGTTCATTTTAATCCCAACAGCTTTTGTAGTAATGTTTCAGTGCAAAACGAAACTGTCAAAAAGTATTCTAATATTCACAGCTTGGTAAAGCCCATTGAGTCAATTTTTGCAAAGACATAAGTGTTGTCGCCTTGTCATATGAGTTTCACCTGTGACTAATAATGGACCAATTAGGTCTCAGGTGTGTATTAAAAGAACCCCAGTACACTAGACCTTCACATCAACTGTAACTAGACCTCTGCAAACATGCCTAAGATTCACCCTGAGACTAAAGTTTTGATTATCAAGAGGCTGAAGACCAGATCCACTGCTGATGTGGCAGACACCTTCAATGTGTCTCAGAGTCAAGTACAGAGGATAAAAAAAAGATTTGAAGAGACTGGAGACATTTTTGACAAGCCCAGGTCAGGCAGACCCCGCAAGACAACTGCTCAAGAGGACCGTTTGTTGGCTCGAAAATCCAAGGCCCATTTTCCACTGCAGCAGAGCTCCACGAGACCTGGTCACCTGAAGTCCCTGTGTCAACCAGAACAGTTTGTAGGATTCTCTCTCAAAATGGCCTCCATGGTTGAATCAGTGCCCAGAAGCCAGCACTAAACAAAAGACAATTGAAAAACCGTGTGGCATTTGCCAAGGCCCACAGCCTGCTAAAAGGATAGACGCTGGAAAAGTGTCAGAAGGTGGATTTTTCAGATGAATCTTCTGTTGAATTACACCACAGTCGCCGCAAATATTGCAGGAGACCTACTGGAGCCTGCATGGATCCGAGATTCACCCAGAAAACAGTGAAGTTTGGTGGCGGAAAAATCATATCCTGGGGTTACATCCAGTATGGGAGTGTGCGAGAGATCTGCAGGGTGGAAGGCAACATCAATAGTCTAAAATATCAAGAAATCTTAGCTACATCTTATATTCCCAACCATAAAAGAGGCCAAATTCTGCAGCAGGATGGTGCTCCATCGCATACTTCTATCTCCACATCAAAGTTCCTCAAGGCGAAGAAGATCAAGATGCTCCAGGATTGGCCAGCCCAGTCACCAGACATGAACATCATTGAGCATATGTGGGGTAGGATGAAAGAGGAAGCATGGAGGACAAAACTAAAGAATATTGATGAACTCTGGGAGGCATGCAAGACTGCTTTCTTTGCTATTCCTGATGACTTCATCAATAAATTGCATGAATCCTTGCCAAACCGCATTCGATGCAGTCCTTCAAGCTCATGGAAGTCATACAAGATATTAAATTTGGATCTCACAGCACCACTACTTAATTTGCTGACATATTTTTGTATTTGCAGTACCGTAAATTTGTTCAATTTCTGTATAGGGGACAAAACTTTTGTCTTGCCAAAATTTGACCTTTCTGTCTTGATTAAATGATAAATAATTTTTCAGTGAAACTAATTTATTTCAGTGCATTAAACATCATTTGGGAGGGTTTTAGCTTTTCATATGAGCTATTTCTAACACCAATTGATTAATTAAAAGTCAGGTTAATAGCAGGTGTTTCTACAAAATAGATAAGCGACATGAATTTTGTCAGGGACTGTACACTTCAGTGTAATTAGATGACCTAATACAGACTGGGAATCCCATCTTCCCAGAGTGCAAGCGGTCTTAGACTCTCTAAAGAAGGAAGGATTCATTGTGAACCCAGAAAAGTGTGCCATTGCTATGGAAGAGACCAAGTACTTGGGGTACATTGTGGGTAGAGGGTTAGTGAAACCACAGGTGAACAAGGTAGAGGCGATCCAGGTCTGGCCCTGCCCAGTCACAAAAAAACAGGTGCAAGCCTTCTTGGGCATCGTGGGGTACCGTGGGGTACTACCGCAGGTTTGTACCCAACTTCGCCACTGTTGCTGCACCTCTCACAGACCTGACAAAGGGAAAAAAGTCAGTCATGATAAAATGGGATCACGAGGCTGAGAAGGTCTTCCAGGAGCTTAAAACAGCCTTGTGTCCGTATACCGACTTCTCGAGGGAATTTGTAGTTCAAACAGATGCCTCCAGTGAAGGCTTGGGAGCTGTTCTGTCCCAAGAGGTCAATGGGGAGGAACACCCCATAATTTTCCTAAGTAGGAAATTGACAGCCGCCGAGAGAAATTACTCTGTGGTAGAGCGGGAGTGCCTGGCCATTAAGTGGGCCCTGGACTCACTACGCTATTTTCTCCTCAGTAGGAAGTTTCGCCTGGTGTCAAACCATGCCCCATTGACCTGGATGAGACAGAACAAACACACAAATGCCAGAGTTACCAGGTGGTTTTTGGCATTGCAAGAGTTCAAAGTTGTAGTTGAACACAGACCAGGAAAGCGACACCAGAACGCGGATGCTTTCTCTAGGGTACACTGTAGGGTGTCCCACAGTGCCTCGGACACCTCCGCGTCAAAGCAGGGGGGGGTGTGTACAGGACACCGGGTGTCCTAGAAGGCGGGTACATTCCACCCAATATTGGAGCCATGGGGTCAAGACCGGGGGAAGGGAGGTCTGAAAGGCAGCAGAGACTCAGTGCACCTGTGTCAAGGAAGTGAGAGAGAGAGGGAGAGCTCACAAGCTGGACAGCAAGCGTGAGCTCTCTGAATCAACTGAGACACAGGCTGCTGAACCCCTCTGTCTGTCTGTCCTGACACCCTGACTCTGGAGGAGCCTAGCCGAGCTGTGGGACCGGAGACTAGCAGTGAGCCTGCTGTTTTAGTTATCAATACCAGGATGCTGGACTATGTATTTACTTTGGCTGAAGAAAGCTGTCATTTGATTTTGTTTGCTTAAAAATAAATGGACTGTTTGCTTCAATAAACTGGCTGGTGGCTGGTGGTCATTACGGAGCTACCTCCAGGTTACAATGCAGATAATATATTTAGCCTGAAAAAAATAATACAATCACCTTATCTAAAGACTTGTAAGTTGCAATAAATTATGTCTTTATTGATTGATTTAGATATGTTTTAGTACCTAATATTGCTCAGTTTATTGTTTGAGGATGCCAAGTCATCTGTACCCAGTCTTGCCACAAAAAGTTAATCCAGCTCTGAGCAATCCTCTTGTCTTTTTTTAGTAAGATAAAAAACAACACACCGATAAGTTTGTGTCGCCACATCCCCCACTGATGTGACTGACATCTCATTTCTTTATCTCCTCCTTTCTTCTCCAGCTCTCCCAGGATTGGCTGCTCCACACCTTAGCATGATTGGCCATGCTGAAGTCATATGGTGCCTTTACTGAGTTTTGACTGGATGTTACTCAAAACTCAGGACTAGGAGAGTAGGAGAGTGTAGAGGTGGGCAGGGAGTCTTGTGACATCATGACTACGTCCACCAAACTCCGGCAAAGACATCCACCCACTGATTCCTGAGTTTTTTGGAGCTACTACTGCTTAAGGGGTGACATTTGCAAGGTAGGGATACATGCAGGAGGCTTGCATGTATATATACATTAATACTGTGCCATTGGTTTATATTGGGTAAGTGGTGGGTTTATATCCACTTTAAGGTAAAATTTGAGCTAAAGCCTAACAAGTCTTAAAAATGCTCCCTCCACCCTCCTAGCACCCATACTAACTAACCTGTGTAAAAAAAGATATATATACCCAACTATTTTCAGCACACTCTGGTCTAGTCACATGTTCCCCTGTATCAGCCAGCGACAACTGCAGGGGGATGGAGAGAGCACTGGACAACAGCTATAAAAGCTGGCAGCGATGACATCACCTATAGGCTCCCATAGTGCAGTGATTGCAGGCGGTCTCTCCTCCCCCCTGCAGCAGCTGCTGGCTGACGCAGGGGAGCCGGATCACGTGACTAGACTGGAGTGGGCTGAAAATAGGTGAGTATATGCATCTCTTGGGTTAGTTAGTATGAGCATTGGGGAAGGGGTATATTTAAGATTAGTTAAGATGAAGCTGGAATTCAACTTTAAGACTTTTGATTTTCCAACAAGGGGTGAATGGAACATAACATGGCTAACACCAAATATATGGGATCCCCATATATCCCCATACAAACTATTGAGATGATAAATGGAATTATTCTCTGTGCACACCTGCTAGTAAAAAACGTGACCTCTTTTATGTTGTTTCTGCTCGCATTGTAATGTGTTCCCACATCAATATGAACTAAACAAAAAAAATAAAAAAATGCTGGGCAACACCTTTGTGTCTCACAGTTATTACCCCCTACTTGGCTATTGAATGCTTCAATAAGAATTTAAATAATAAGTAAATAACTCTACAATACATCAACATGAGCATTTTTTGTTGATGTATAGTAGTGTTATTTACTTATTATTTACTATCAATACTTTGTATTAAAGTGGTTGTCAACTCTTGACAACCACTTTAACCTAAAGGTAAGCCTATAATAAGGCTTACCTGTAGGTTCCCTGCATATCTCCTAAACCTGCATGGTTTAGGAGATATGCAGTGTACTTCCATGTGCCGACGTCCAGGGCCGATCCTAGGGTCACAGGTGCCTGGGTGCAGAAATGTTTCTGGCACCCCCACATGGGCGTGGTTATCTTACTAACTCCTCCCCTTTACAAATGTTTCTATGGGAATGACTCAAACACAGAGATGCTCACCTAAGGAGTCTTCATTGCCCTGGGATCCTCCCATGATTTCTTAATAATAAACAAAATACAGGAATAGAATACTCAAATGAGACCTGGATGGGGCACAGTACAAGAGATGGTCAGAGACTGCTGACATGATACAAGACATGGTCAGAGACTGCAGACAAGATACAAGAGATGGTCAGAGACTGCAGACATGACACAAGAGATGGTCAGAGACTGCAGACATACTACAAGGGATGGTCAGAGACCGAAGACATGATACAAGAGATGGTCAGAGACTGCAGACATGATACAAGGGATGGTCAGAGACTGCAGACATGATACATGAGATGGTCAGGGACTGCAGACATGATACAGGAGATGGTCAGAGACTGCAGACATGATACAAGAGATGGTCAGGGACTGCAGACATGATACAAGAGATGGTCAGGGACTGCAGACATGATACAGGAGATGGTCAGAGAATAGTACAGACGTCAGGGACTGGTAG
>BLSH010555888.1:491923-507627 GCA_018402905.1 Glandirana rugosa
ACAGCAGAGTCTTCCTTCGGAGAGGATTTCTACTACGTGTTCTTTCGGACGTTTGTCAAATGACTTCTGTTCGTCTGATTCCTGTACCTAATGACCTTGATTCAGGACACCAGACTACTCTGGTTCTATTTGCATAAACCAAGTCTACCACAGTTCGCACACACCGTCGTTGGTCAGCTCCTCATGTTTTCTGTTCACACAGAACGGATGTCAATTCGTACCACCACCCTCACAGTACCAGACCCCGACGTACTCACGACGGCTGTGACCCCTCGATGTCAAGTAACTCCCTTGGTACTTACGGGTGTACATGACCCTGTATGACTTCGTCTCGGACTAGGGGAGGCAAGCCTCTGACCCGGCGTCCCGTCATAAAGTTGTATTGTTGGGGTTTGTGTGGAGGTTCTCCTGGTGACGGAACGATTTCTTCCACTCCTATTTCCCACAGGACTTAGTTCCAGTAATCCATGTCCTTAGTCTGCTTGTCTTCAGTAAACTGTTTGCAGGCTTTCTTGTGCATCATCTTTAGGAGAGGCTTCCTTCTGAGACGACAGGCATGCAGACCAATTTGATGCAGTGTGCGGCATATGGTCTGAGCACTGACAGGCTGAACCCTCACCCCTTCAACCTCTGCAGCAATGCTGGTAGCACTCATACATCTATTTGCCGAAAACAACCTCTGGATATGACGCTGTGCACGTGCACTCAACTCCTTTGGTCAACCACGGTGGGGCGAAAAAGCCCCCTTTACCATCAGATCCCCACTCACAGTAAGAGTCCCCCTTTAACATCAGATCCCCACTTACAGAAAGAGCCCCCCATTAACATCAGATCCCCCCCCTTTACCATCAGATCCCCCTCTCACAAAAAGAGCCCCCCTTTAACATCAGACCCCCCACTCACAAAAACAGCCCCTCTTAATATCAGATCCCCCACTCACAGAAAGAGCCCCATTTAACATCAGACCTCCCACTCACAAAAAGAGTCCCCCTTTAACATCAGATCCCCCACTCACAAAAAAGAGCACCCTTTTAACAACAGATACCCTACTCACAGAAAGAGCCCCCCTTTAACATTTGAGCCCCCACTCACAAAAAAAAGCCCCCCTTTACCATCAGATCCCCTACTTACAGAAAGAGCCCCCCTTTACCATCTGATCCCCCTCTCACAGAAAGAGCCCCCCTTTACCATTTGATCCCCCACTCACAAAAAGAGCCTCCCTTTACCATTTGATCCCCCACTCACAAAAAGAGCCCTTCTTTACCATCTGATCCCCCTCTCACAGAAAGGGTCCCCCTTTAACATCAGATTCCCACTCATAGAAAGAGTTCTCCAGCTGTGCTGAAACTGAACATGTTGGGACTAGGGAGCGTTTGTGGGGCAGGAAAGTGTAGCTGCAGCGGTGGGAGCACACAGATCACATTATACCTGGCTGTCAGAGAACCAGGAATTGGAGGTTGGCGGGTCGGTGCCCTGTGCACTGTGTCCTGCACAGCCGCACATGTCCTCCATGCTCCACTAGTTTCGGCTCGGCTCAAAGGAGGTGGGTGGAGCTAAGCACTAGTTGTGCACAGAGGAGGAGGAAGTTAAATCCTCCTCTCTGAATGATGGGGCCTTGCTCTTGTGACGTCACTGGTTGCTAGACGCCAGGTGGCAGGCGGCTAGCAACCAGTTCGGGCAGTGAGCCAGCGGCTGTGGAACTTTAAGGTATAGCGGGTCTCGACCAGCCTGCCTGGCCAGAACAAATGACCAGCGTAGGGTCTGACAATGGGTTCAAGGATTTCATCCCGATACCTAATGGCAATGAGGGTGCCATTGTCTAGCTTGTAGAGGTCTCTGC
The DNA here is from genome assembly GCA_018402905.1 of Glandirana rugosa. Lineage (NCBI taxonomy): Eukaryota > Metazoa > Chordata > Amphibia > Anura > Ranidae > Glandirana > Glandirana rugosa. The sequence goes on from BLSH010555888.1 coordinate 493,764, forward strand.
ATCCCTACAAGGATATGCCTCCCCAGACCATCACTGAGCCACCACCAAACCGGTTATGTTGAATTATGTTACAAGCAGCATAACGTTCTCCATGGCTTTTCCAGACCCTTTCACGTCTGTCACATGTGCTCAGGGTGAACCTACTCTCATCTGTGAAAAGCACAGGGCGCCAGTGGCAGGCCTACCAATTCTGGTGTTAAATGGCAAATGCCAATCGAGCTCCAGGATGCAGGGCAGTAAGCACAGGGCCCACTAGAGGACATCTGGCCCTCAGGCCACCCTCATGAAGTCTGCTTCTGATTGTTTGGTTAGAGACATTCACACCAGTGGCCTGCTGGAGGTCATTTTGTAGGGCCCTGGCCGTGTTCATCCTGTTCCTTTTTGCACAAAGGAGCAGATACCGGTCCTGCTGATGGGTTAAGGACCTTCTATGGCCCTGTCCAGCTCTCCTGGAGTAACTGCCTGTCTCCAGGAAACTCCTCGATGCTCTTTAGACTGTGCTGGGAGACACAGAAAACCTTCTGGCAATGGCACTTATTGATGTGCCATCCTGGAGGAGTTGGGCTGCCTGTGCAACCTCTATAGGGTCCAGGTATCGCCTCATACTACTAGTAGTGACACTGACCCTAGCCAAATGCAAAACTAGTGAAAAACAGTCTGAAAATATGAGTAGGGAAAAAAATGTTAGTGACCTCCACCTGTAAAACCATTCCTGTTTTGGAGGTTGTTTCATTGTTGACCATCTAGTACACTTGTTGTTTATTTCATTAGCATCAAAGCAGCTGAAACTGATTAACAACCCCTTCTGCTACTTAACTGGTCAAATCAATATCCCAGGAGTTTAATTGACTTGATGCTATACTCTGATTAAAACGTGTCCCATTATTTTTTCTGAGCAGTGTATATATATATATATATATATATATATATATATATATATACAGTATATATATTCAATGTCTGGTGACAGTCCCATATACACTATACCAGATAACTCAGTTTGTGATACACTGTGCATGTTTAGTGGTCACCTTACTGTATGTAAGTGAGTGTACATGTTTATCGCAGTAGAAGTGCACACTGGTACTGACTAGCATTCTAGTGTTTCTCTTCAACATCACTCAGCTAAAGTGACCCCAGTGGATTTGGGCTGAAGGCGGGCAAACAAGGATGCAGGCGCCTGACGTCCTACTTATCAACCAATTACATCATTGGTTGTTAGGATGCCAGTGGCTTACCCTCCCCATGGCCAAGGTTGTAATGCTGCACAATAAAAACCTGTGGTTTGTGTAGAAAAAAGGCAGGTTTGATCCACTTGTTGGCTGTTGGCATTTTTTGGGCAATTTGGGTTAATTTTTAGGCATTTTACCAAGGTACTCCTAAAGAACCAGAAGGCACTCAAGGGTGTCTGAGAACTTTGGTTGAAAAAGACTCTGTGCCTTATCATCTGGGATTCTATAGGTAGCTTTAGCTCAACGCTCAAAAACCAGCATAGTCTAGAGCCAAGTTAGGTATCCGACGGCCGTTTCTGGTAGTTAGAGTTTTAGTTGCACGACAGATTAGATACTACTAGGGAGTAAGCACAGAGTAGATAGGTTGACTTTGGGTTCACCAGTGTTCAGCTGGTGAAATGCTGCATTCTAGGCTGGTTGGACAATAGCTGAAGGGTCTTCTCACCACCAGAGATCTTGTCTTCTAGTCCCTGACACAAAAATGAATGTTGCACCAAAACTAATGCAATCATCCTTAGGGACCCCTGGAACTGGGTTTTTCTGCAAAATTTATCTGGAGGTATCTCTAGTAATAACTATATATACCCAGGTATACAGTATGCACACAACTCCACTAGGACTCTTGTTGGGCCATTTGCTGATAATACCGGTTTCTACATTGGATGTATGTACTATTATTGATCTTTTCTTATATAAAGCTTTTATTATTTCTATTCTGTTGCACATTTATATACATATGATTAATGTTATATGCTGGTTGCAGTAATTTTTCCTCTGCTCCCAATTACTTTGATTGGATTACTGGTTAATTTCCCAGGAAGGGAATCCCCTCTGTTTACAGTGACCATATCCTGAGTGGAGGTACAGCCAACTTCATTATAAAACCCACTCTCCCACTTAGCAAAGGTTCCGGTTCTTTCGTTTGGAGAGGGCCATGTGTCATAGACCCCCCCCCCCAAAAAAAAAAGGCTACAATAAGAACATCATGCTTGTTAGCCCAGATTTACCTCCTATCAGTGCAAAATGAAGACACCATTCCTGTTATTGAGGAGTGCTTTGGAAGCAGCAATCAATCCATTTTGACCATGGGCCAAAAGGATCCTAAAATACTATAAAGGTTTATACTGTATATGCAATATTTAGGTGAAGGTCTTTTCAGTTTCTATGAACACTCTTGCCATAACCCAATACTGCCCATTCTTATTATAACTGTATTATGTGTCCAGTAGTATACCTATGGTGCATGGTATTTAGGTTGGCCTGACCAATGAAACCCTGTTTTGTCAGATTTATTTGTACAAAATGGTAATTTTAGGGGCCACACATGCAGCAGTGTAGCAATAAGCAGGCTTATGTAAATAAGATTTAAAGGGAGCATTACAAGTCTGCTGTGCTAGGAAAGAACTTTCAGGGTCATGTATTGTATTCCACAAAAAGAGAAGGGGGCTATTTAGTAGTCTTTAGAAAATGCTGCAGAGAAAGGCAGGTGACTGGTGTAGGGCAGATGGTATGTAATTAAGTGACAGAACTATAATTCTAGAAAGGAACAAGAGCTGAGACAAGCACAGAGCATAGAGTGAAGTGGCATTGTGAGAATGACAGGGAAAAGGAATAAGAGGGAAAGAACAGAAACATTAATTTAGCTCAGAGCCGATAATAGTAAATCAAATCTTATGTAACATTCTCAAGAGGATGTAAAGCAGAGTTGCACACAGCAGAAATGTTGCATGAAAGTGGTCCTAGAGTCTACTTGAATGGCGTCTTTTGTTACATCCATCTCTACTATTGTACTTATTTGAAATGTGGTCATAACCCATTTCATATTCGTATTTAACACCTGCTTTAGGCCTGGTCTGGCTATGAAACTTGGCTCTAACTGTAGCTGCTGGGGTCACATAGCCTCTGGGGAGCCCCTTGTAAAATAGACTCAGGTTGTACTTGAGACCTTGAATTCACTCCAAGTCAAGATTAAGCCCTGCCCCATTCTGTACTAATTCTAATCCTCTGCCATACGAATGCCAGCAAGTTAGGGGACAGCAAAGGCTCTGGCATGTGATAGAAACAACACTGTGCCTAAATAGTGCTGCAAAGTCCATGGATGAAAGTCGGTTATGGTCATCATCAATGGCGGCTCGTCCAAAGGGGCCGCAAGGGCGCCACCTCCCCCAATCCATGCGCCTGGCCCCTAATCTCCATGCAGGGCGCCGGACAAATGGATTTCAATGGGGTTTTTTTTTTAAGCACATGATTAGAGCCTAGGGCTCTAATTGACTTCAAAAAAGGGTGGGCTCGGGGCGCAGACTACTGCGCCCTAAGTCCATCCAGTTGTGGGACAATAGCAAATTAATATTTGCGATTATCTCCATGATTCTCTTCCTGACCAATCAGGAAGCTGTTCCTTAGAAGATATCAGGCATAACCCAGGCATTGTTTTTTACAGCCAGCGGCTAGCTTTCCCATGACAGTGTTCCAAGGAGCTCCTGAGCTGCTGGAGCGCTTTCAGAAGCCGTGGGTGGGGGCGACCCTCCCCCCCCCCCCGTTGCTTGCTCGTTGTTTCTCTGGCTTACCATTTCTGCTGCTTCGTCCAAGAAATGATCCAACAGTGCCGCCGGCTGGCCACATAGGCGATCAAAGAGTAGATCCGCTTTGATCGCCTCTATGGACCGGAGCGACGGAATTTCTGGTCCAGGCTGGAGTAAAAACGTTTTTTTTTTTAAAGCAAAAGATCAAAACTTTTTCTCATCTTTTGCTTTTAAATGTAAAGGAGAGATCTGGGATCTTTGTGACCCCAGACCTCTCCATAAAAAGGACCTGTAATGCTTATTTCTATTACAAGGGATGTAATAGGAATAAAAGTGATTAAAAAAAAATTAAAGAGACAGTGTAAAAATAAAAAATAAAATGTAAAGTAAATAAGGAAAAAAATAAATAAATAAAGCACCCCCATCCCTTTGTGCTCGCGTGCAGAAGTGAATGCATACATAAGTTGCGCATGCATATGTAAACGGTATTTGCACCACACATGTGAGGTATCACCATGAACGTTAGATATTTGAGAGATCTAAGTAATTTTCTAGCAAAAAATACTGATTTAACCTTGTAAACAAAAAGTGCCAGAAAAAGATTGGTGTTTTGTTATATCAGTTTGATAAGTGCAAATACATACATGTTGCTGCTGCTGGAAATCCAGTGTTGTCCTGTCCCTTTGCAATGTTATCTCAAACAGTTTTTTCTGCAAGGCCAGTAAATAATAAAATGTTAGAATGAAAAGTGTAGTAACCCATAGACTCATTGGAATCATATTCCAGTTTAAATAATAAAATGTTAGAATGAAAAGTGTAGTAACCCATAGACTCATTGGAATCATATTCCAGTTTACAGATGAGCATATTTTTGACCAATTGCTCTAAGTTACTGCGGTTTGCACACCACCATTGGTCATCACTACAGCAAACAGAACAACTTGGCATTTATTAAAGAGACATTAAACCCAAAATCAAAAATGTATTATATTGCAGCTAGTTTTTTAGACTTTTCCCCCCTCTGTTTTCATCTGGTGATCTAACCAGTAACATACATCCTGTATTATAGTGCCTCCACTCTGGATGAAGGAGAACAGGAGCACCTTTGGACAGCAGCATTGTTAATTGGGGGGCGGGAAGTGTTAGATATACTAGTAGCTATAGATACACTAACAAATTGAAGCCGATCTTCAGCTCCCACTTTATAATCAGTTACAGCAAACAGTTTTTATCCTTATAAGATAAAGGTTTTACATGAATAAATAAAAGCTGATCATTGTAGGCACCCCTATCAGTGTTAAATGGTATGTCCTGCAACTGATACATCTGGAAGAGATGCTTGATAAAGGAGGCGTGGCCTCTGAAACATGTTGCGGCCCATCCCCTAGTCCTTCACAAACTTCTGTCACAATCTCCTGTTTGCTGGAGCAAGTGAGGGGAAAGACACCGCCAGCTTGTCATCCATGAGCAGGCCCCTGTCTGTGCCCTGTAGCTACCATTGATCCATCCAGACTTCGGAGAGGTGGGCTTGCACGTCGATACGAACCAGTGGAGCAGTATATAGGTTTCCTGCATATCAGTGATTACTGAATAAAGTGTTCCTTTTTTATCTCACACTTACCTGGGCCCTGCCTTTGTTCTTTTTTGCATGCTTATGAGGGAATCCCCATATCCTCTGGTCTGGAGCTGCCGGAATATGTGTGTTTCTGCCACCTTACATCCCAATTATCTTTCCCTTCTGAATTGTGGATCAATGGACTTTTATTAGTTCCTATATGCTCTTTTTATTGTTATTTTCCCACTGTTGTATTGAGCGCTGATGGTACTTGTAATTCTTACAAGATTGTATTACATCTGGAAGAGAGCTTCTACTTTTTTAAAAACAACAGACTTACTGGCCAGATCACCTAATGAAAATATAGGAAAGAAAGCCTACAAAGAAAATGAATGCAGCCGTTACATCTAAGAATATGTAAGCTGTAATATAATAAATGTTTGCTTTTGGGTTTAATGCCACTTGTGTGAAACTAAAATAAACACATATTAGTCCAAGGAGTCCAGCGTTATCTTCCTGACATCCAAAATTCTCCCTTGCTGCTCTGCTCCTGCTCGCCATCTTGGAATGAGGTCTCATGCATGTGCAGACTCTTCACAGATCTGTGCCAGGTCTATGGGAGCTGTCAGAGGCTCTCAGCTTTCTGCGTATGCTGAGAGAATCTTGTGCGTGTGCAGGCACGCTGCGGGTCTTCATGTCCATTCCATTAGCCCTGCAGCATGTCTTTGCATATATGACATCATGGGGTCAATTCACTAACATCCACCGCATGTGATAACATGGTCACATTACTAATTTGCATAAATTATCGCATTCGGTAATTAAAGTCCAATTCACAAGAAGAAAATAAAATGGAAAATGTGTTGGTAAAAAGTCCAATTTACAAACAGAACAGAGAGTAAAAAAACATGCAATATTTATTATCAGGGTTTTGCTGGCGGTATCACATGCTGTATTTGTTAGAAACAGCTAAGGAGCGGGCCTGGGAAGCTGGAGGCTGAGTCCTTAACAACAGCTGAATGTAAAAAAAAATCCCGGCAATTTAAAATTATGAAAAAAACATTGTGGGGTCCCCCCCACCAATGCATACCAGGCCCTTATCCAAGCATGCAGCCCAGAAGGTCGGGAAAGGAAGGGGGACGAGTGAATGCCCCCCTCCCCGAACCATAGCAGGCTGCATGCCCTCAACATGGGGGGGCGGGGGAGCATGCCCAGTCGGTGATGTCACAAGGGGGCGGTGCCACCAGGTGGCATCACCAGGTGGCCCCTTCTCATAGCAATTTAAGAAATGTTACACAGCGGGGCAGCCAGACCGTGGGAGCGTTCATGGCAAGCAGAGCTTTTTTTTTCGGTTCCAGCAGTGACATCGTCATCATAATTGATGATGGATCTATATCGGGGGACAGTTTTTAATAAAGTAATTGTCAAAAACTTTTGTACTGTCTTTATTCACTTTCACACTTTTTTTGGTGAATGGGTAGGGGTACTATGTACCCCATACTTACTCACATGGGGGAGGCGGGATCTGGGGTCTTCCAGATTCCGATAAGCCCCCCACCCGCAGACCCCCACAACCACAGTCCAAGGTTTTTGGGAAGAGGCCCTTTTCCCCATCAAAATGGGGACAAGGCAAGGTGCTTTGGGGTGGGAGGGTAGAGCCTTCACCCCAAAGCACCCCCCCATGTTGAGGGCATGTAGCCTGCCATGGTTTAAGGGGGGGGCACCCGCTCGCCCCCCCCCCCCCCTTCCTGACCTGCCTTGCTGCAAGCTCAGGTAAGGATCTGGTATGAATTTTGGGGGGGGGGCCCAACAAATTTTGGTGTTGGGGGGGACCCCATGCTGTATTTTTTTCATACTTTTTAATTGCTGCCATTTTTTTTTACATTCAACTGTCAGCGGTAACCCCGCTAACAGCTGATGAGTCATCCATTGTTAAGGATTCGGCGGCCGGCTTCCCAGCCTGCTCCTTAGCAACCTGCCCAATGTGGTAAATTACCACATGAAAAAAATGCGGTAAATACCGCTCAGTAGAACAAATACCGAATTCGTTATTTAACGCAAAATTCTCAGTGCATTGCACTTTCGAAACTAATTTACCACAAACACTAATTTACCACATTTATTGGCCCTTATTAAACTCTTATTGAATTGACCCCTGTGTGCTGAGCACTGGGCCAATGTCATCCTCGCCTAGTCGAGGAATCAGAAAGCAAAATAATACAGAAGTTATAAAAAAAGGTATAAAAAATGTCCCTGTTGTTTAGGAGGGAGAAGGAGGAGGCAGACGACAGAATGGGCTATGCATAGGTAAAGGTCCTCTTTAAGTGAACCTGTGCTGCCTTAGATCAGAATACCACAAGAGGCCTGCTATTTATTAACCAGAAATCCTCTTCTGTGCTCCTTTGTTAGCTGGAACTGAGGTTTCTAATATTCAAAGCTAAGCTTGACTGCTATTCCACTGTCTAATGAGGCCGCCCTTACTGGCTTCTAAGGGAAGTACGTCTTTGTGTTCTTAAAAAATGCACACAGCTCCTCAACCAATGCTATAGCTGTATGGCCTGTAAACCACGTGTCCATAATCCTCACCACCGCTTTCCTTTTTCTTCTGCAGAATAGCCCGTTTCTAACTGTCACTGAGTGCACGAACATCTGACAGTTGCTGAAGCAATGCATAATGGAATTTAGTGTCAGATGTGATCATTGAATAACAAAGGTAACATGGCCTGTGGCTCCATGTAAACAAAGGCAGAGGGCACTCACTGGAAATGACAATAATCTTACACTAAAGTGAAATTTGAAAGTATAGAGGGGATTATAAAAAAAAATTGCGTGAAAAGAGGAGTTTTCCTTGAAAGGATATTCAGAATACCAGTAGATTTTAACACAAGCTGTCATTGTAAATGTTAAATGATGAATATATTAATTAACCTATTGATTTATACTCTTATTTTCTCTTATATTGTTATTTGTAGAGATGAATGAATCACTAGGTAAACTGACAAATTCAATAATGCACATGCAAATTGGCTTTCAAAGGTCTTCCGGAATGTGCGTGTTGTCAGTACCTGCTGGCGTGATGACTGTTCAGTGTCTAATCTACACAAATAAACAACTCAGAGGGGTTGATTTACTAAAGGCAAATAGACTGTGCACCTCACAAGTGCAGTTGCTCCAGAGCTTAGTAAACGAGATGAAGCTACACTGTGCAAAGAATACCAATCACATGCTAGGAGAAAGAAAAAAAATATAAAAATAACATTTGCTTGCACATGATTGGATGGTGGAAGTCAGCAGAGCTTCCCCTCATTTACTAAGCTCTGGATCAACTGCACCAGCAAAGTGCACAGTCTATTTGTTTTTAGTAAATCAACCCCTCTGAGTTTTTACGTTCCCCCATAAACTCCTCGGTAGTTAAAATGTCAGCTTTAGGCCCCGTTCGTCTTCAGAGACTTGTACAACTCACTTCAATATGTATTTATGCACACAGGTCACCTTTAAAATAAACTTATGCTCATACAGGGTAAGGTAGAGTTGAAGGCCACTTGATGGTGCTGTGTTACTGACAGTTTTGGCGCAGAAAAGCTATCGGGGCTGCAGGGGCTGAAGCAGCTTGTGTGTGTGTGTGTCCGGGCTGATTTCCGTATGCAGTCTGAGTTTCGGACAGTGACCCTCCCCCATAACCCACTGTGACTAAGGAAGCGAGGGGGCTACCAGGATAGGGTTGCCACATCATCCCTTTAATCCAGGACACATATGAATTACACAGGTTCTGTGGCTGATTGAGGTGGTAATTAACCAGTACAGGACCGCGCTATTGACAAAAGACGTCAACAGCGCGGACCTGAAAATCCGGGGGGACGTCCATGGACGTCCGCCCCTTCACACGCCCACTGCGCGCACTGGGCGGCGGCGGCGGCGCGCGCGCACCGCCGCCGCACACTGCGTGGGCGTGCCCGCGGGTCGGGCGGACTCGATGTCCGCTCCTGACCCGCGATCGCCTTACAGAGCAGTAGAACGGGGAACCGCCGATGTAAACACGGCGGTTCCCCGTTCTGTGACAGGGGACATGACAGATCTACTGATCCCTGTCACTGGGATCAGTTAGATCTGTTATGTCCCGACCAGCCCCGCCCCCCCACAGTTAGAACACACCCAGGGAACATTGTTAACCCCTTCACTGCCCCCTGCTGGTTAACCCCTTCACTGCCAATGACATTTATACAGTAATCAGTGGACATTTAAATTTCTGATCGCTGAATAAATGTCATTGGTCCCAAAAAAGTGTCAAAAATGACCGACATGTCCGCCCGGATATCAAAGTCCCGATAAAAATCGCAGATCACCGCCATTACTAGTAAAAAAAATAATAATAATAAAAACGCCATAAATCAATTCCCATAGTTTGTAGACGCGATAACTTTTGCGCAAACCAATCAATAAACGCCGATTGCGATTTTTTTTACCAAAAATATGTAGAAGAATATAAATCGGCCAAACCCAATGAATAATTTTTTTTTTATTTTTTATTTTGGGACATTTATTAGAGCAAAAAGTAAAAAATATTGTTGTTTTTTCACAATTGTCGCTCTTGGTTTTGTTCATAGCGCAAAAAATAAAAACCGCAGAGGTGATCAAATACCACCAAAAGAAAGCTCTATTTGTGGGGAAAAAAGGACATCAATTTTATTTGGGTACAACATCGCATGACCGTGCAATTGTCATTCAAAATGCGACAGCGCTGAAACCTGAAAATTGGTCTGGGCAGGAGGGGGGTTTAAGTGCCCAGTAAGGAAGTGGTTAAACTCACTTGGTGCCTCATCTGCATGAAATTAGTCTCAAAACCTGTGTAATTCATATGTGTCCTGGATTAAAGGGATGATGTGGCAACCCTATACCAGGATGACACAAGGACCAAAAGCGGCAGACCCCCCCCGGGACCGAGCGGCGGCAGAGCGGGAGTGGCAGCAGAGCGGAAGACCCCCCCGTGACTGAGCGGTGACAGAGCAGGAGTGGCAGCAGAGCGAGAGCTGCGGACCCCCCCTCTCCCCGTGACGCGGCGGCAGAGCGGGAGACCGCCTCCGTGACTGAGCGGCAGCAGAGCGGGAGTGGCAGCAGAGCAGGAGCGGCAGACCCCCCTCCCCCCGTGACCGAGTGGCGGCAGAGCCGGAGACCCCCCCATGACCAAGCGGCGGCAGAGCGGATCGGGCAGACCGAACCCCTGTGACCAAGAGTGGTGGCAGGAGGGATCGGGAGGCAGTGAGCTGACAGGGAGAGGCGGAAGGTGAGTGTATCTGCGGACTGGAGGGGGAGGATTACTGACAGGAGGGGCAGCGGGACTGAATGTGACTGACTGACTGATTCCTGCAAAGAGTCAATTACAAGGGGAGGTTGTGCAGGGTGACACAGAGACACATACAATAACAACTGACTGACAGTGTATGTGAGTGCCTGAGTATTCTGTGAGTACCTGAGTAGTGAGTACCTGAGCATTCTGTGAGTACCTGAGTAGTCTGTGAGTACCTGAGCAGTGAGTACCTGAGTAATCTGTGAGTACATGAGTAGTGAGTACCTGAGTATTCTGTGAGTACCTGAGTAATGAGTACCTGAGTATTCTGTGAGTACCTGAGTAGTGAGTACCTGAGTATTCGGTGAGTACCTGAGTATTCTGTGAGTGCCTGAGTATTTTGTGAGTACCTGAGTGGTGAGTACCTGAATATTCTGTGAGTACCTGAGTGGTGAATACCTGAGTATTCTGTGAGTACCTTAGTAGTGAGTACCTGAGTATTCTGTGAGTACCTGGGTATTCTGTGAGTAACTGAGTATTGGGTGAGAACCTGAGTATTGGAAGAATACCTGAGTAATGTAGTGTGAGTACCTGAGTATTAGGGTAAGTACCTGGGTGTTCTGTGAGTACCCGAGGGTGCTGTGAGTACCTGAGTGTGGCATGAGTACTGTGTGCTATGAAGACACGTGTACTGTGAGTATTAGAGGCAGGAAGCCAGCAGTTAGGTAATTGGATAGAGCATCATTTCCAGTCCCCACTAAATCAATAGGTACGATGCCCGGCGGGTGTGGAGAAGCGACTCGGTGTACATCTTGTTGCATGTATGCATTCCTTGATCATGCAAGTGAAGGCAAATACTGCTGTACAAAATGTAAGAAGGTTGTTTCCCTGGAAGCCTCGGCATCTCATGGCAAAGAACTCTCTGAGGATCTGAAAAAAAGAATTGTTGGTCTACATAAAGATGGCCTAGGCTATAGGAAGATTGCCCTGAAATTGAGCTGCAGCACGGTGGTTGCAGAACGGATGGCTCAGCAGTATGGTGGTAATGTTCACCTGGGTAATGGCTTCCGAACTCACATGGAAGAGGTGGGGGTGGTCAGGCTTGTGGTGGGAGGGGTGAGATGACGCATACGCTGACACGTTTCGTTCGGCCAATCCGAACTTTCTCACCTCTTCCATGTGAGTTCGGAAGCCATTACCCAGATGATCATTACCACCATACCGCTGAGCCGTCCGTTCTGCAACAGCCTGATATCGCGGCAACCCTGCTGGACTATACGGTCGGAATGACCATAATGAATACCCCGTCGTTACGACCATTCGGTGACAAGTGAACGGACTGTGACCTACCCAAAAAGGGCCGGTATATCCAGTGAAGATGGGTGAGACTATCTAATGTTCCGTGTACCAACAATATTTTGGTTGCTTATTTGCAGGATGGCGTCTTTTTGATGTGAATACTCACTGGCCAACATTGTGCGGTTAACTTGAATCTGCAGGACAGAATCCGTGGCTACTCTACAAGTGGATATATTCCACAGTTTTGAATGGCTAGCAGATTTCCCCTGCTGGCTTACTTCTTATTGGACTGACCTTGCAGGATAGATTCATACCACTGACCAGTGGGTGTACTGATCAATTCACCTGGACTGTGTTAACCCATTACTTCCCACTCCTTGGTTCCATACTTGCACTTCCTCATGGTATAGTTGTCTGATACCGGTGGTGACCAGCAGATACTGCTGACCCATGTGTATCAATTTCTGGACCTTCCATCAGTTTGTGCATGAATGAGGTGGTTACAGTTGACTGAGGCCGGCTTGTGGGGGTTATGTTTTTATTGAAAGACAACGTTGTTTTTTTACAAGGGCTATGTGTGGTGGTGCTATTTTGTTTTTGTTTTTGATAATCTACTGCTATTAATCAATAAATCTCTTTTTTCACTGGCCGTTGTGACCCAGCATGAGCTCTTTGGTGTTCTCACCTAATTTTTGGTCTATGTTGCTTTGCTCTGGGGTCTGCATCCCAATGAGATGAGTTGCCTTGGGTACTAGGCCTACTGCCCAAATATACCCATTATTGTATTACCTTTACAGGGGACCTTCTTATTGTTTTTTTCTGAAGTTGAAACTCCACTATTGCCTGCTGCTGCTCGCACAGTCTCTCCAGCATGTGCAAGGTGGAGTTCCACCTTGTGAGCACGTCGCATATGAGGCGGTGAGCGGGAAGGCCGAAGTTCTGCAGCAGCGCAGACAGGCGAGCAGCAGCAGGATGAGAACGCCGAAAGTGCACACAGACGGCCCACACTTTATGCAGCAGCTCTGACATATCCAGGTAGTTTTTTAGAAAATTCTGTACCACCAAATTCAGCACATGCGCCAGGCAAGGGATGTGCGTCAAACCGGCTCGGCCGAGAGCCGCTACGAGATTTTGGCCATTGTCGCACACCACCAGGCCGGGCTTGAGACTCAGTGGCAACAACCACTCATTGGTCCGTTGTTCAATGCCCGTCCACAGCTCCTGCGCAGTGTGGGGTTTATCCCCCAGGCATATCAGTTTTAAAACAGCCTGCTGTCCTTTTCCCCCTGGATGTGCTGATGTGCGTCAAACCGGCTCGGCCCAGAGCCGCTACGAGATTTCGGCCATTGTCGCACACCACCAGGCCGGGCTTGAGGCTCAGTGGCAACAACCACTCATTGGTCCGTTGTTCAATGCCCGTCCACAGCTCCTGCGCAGTGTGGGGTTTATCCCCCAAGCATATCAGTTTTAAAACAGCCTGCTGCCGTTTTCCCCTGGATGTGCTGATGTTGGTGGTGAAGGTGTTACGCTGAGCGGATGAGTAGGTGGTCGAGGAGGAGGAAGCGCAGTAGGAGGAGGAGGCAACAGGAGGCAAAGTTCCAGGTGTATTGGTGACTGTGTACCTGGTCATTCGTGTCCGTCCCTGCGATATAGAGCGATTGACGTGTGACCCGTTTATATCACCGCCCACCCGGACTCGGCCGATCGGTAAACCGCGTACAGGAAGGTGGTGGCTCCTAACGTCCCGTAAAGAGAAACGGAGGACAACGGAGGAGGAGGATGACGCGAAGGAGGAGGAGCTGGTGGATGAGTAGGCGAGTCGCATTGTGGAAGTGGTGGTTGTAGTCGTGTAGGTCCCCTTTTGCCGTCGTCCGACAAAATTTTGACTATACGAACCCCCTATTTGGGGTGTGACGCGTCCTCGACACCTGCCCGTAACTTGTTGCCTGGTTACTCACCAACAACGGTGACT
>BLSH010555888.1:516147-528156 GCA_018402905.1 Glandirana rugosa
ATCCCCATTTATTTGTAGGGCACTTGCCCTAGTTTGAAGATGATTTTAGAACAGTTATATGGCTTCTACCGTTAATTAATACTTTTCAGACACAGTTTGAAGATGATCCACATTCACCTCCATTTTTGCTTTTTTTATGTTTTTATTTTTTAAAAAATATTTACAGTTATTTCCCTGTCCCCATTTTTTTGTAGGGCACTTGCCCTACCCTTACCCCCATTTTACTTCCTTTTGCAGCCCTCTGGGGCTTTCCAGGACTTTCCTACAGCCATTTTTGTGCCTAAAAGTTCGGGTCCCCATTGATTTCAATGGGGTTCGTTGTCCGTGCGATCGTTCGGGTTCCGTCCGGACCCGGACCCGGACTTTGTCACGAAGTTCGGACGGACCAGCAGAACCCGAACTTCCAGGTGTTCGCTCAACTCTACTCCTATTGTTTAAGTGTTGTAAACATTCCCTGCTCAGCTGGGTGTGTCAGTATATATGGAACTGTTCACACAGGAACAGGGGTCCCAACACATCAAACATCTCCTTTGGAGGTAAGCGCTACACTCAAAGCAGACAGCTCTTTACTGGAGAAAAGACATGCAGGGGGTTATTTACTAAAAGTGGAGAGTGCGAAATCTGGAGCAACTCTGCATAGAAACCAATCAGCTCCCAGGTTTTAATGCCATAGCTTAAAGAGGAAGTAGACCCAGATGGGGTTTACTTCCTCTATGTTCCCCTGCAAAGTAGAAACATAATGGGCTACTATGCATCACATAGTAGCCCATTATGTGCCACTTACCTGCAAACGAAGCCTGGGGCGTCTAGTGATGTCCCCGCTCCAGGCTGCGTCCATCTTCTGCCCCTCTTCCTTCTGGGACTGCGACTCCTGCGCTGTGACTGGCCGGAGCTGTGTGACGTCACTCCCGCGCATGAGGGAGCCGCCAGTCACAGCACGGTTGCAGTGGAGGAACGGCAGACAGGCCGTCCCTTTATTGCGCATGTGCCAACATGACGTCGGCACATGCAAAACACTGAATATCTCCTGAACCATACAGGTTTAGGAGATATGCAGTGCACCTACTGGTAAGCCTTATCATAGGCTTACCTGTAGGTTAAAGTGGTTGTCACAAGTTGACAACCACTTTAATTGAACAAGTCGATTCCATCTACATATACAGAAGTTTATTTTATATAGAATTGCTTATGGCATGGTCTCTCCACAGATATATACAAACCAACATTTTGGCTGTCTCCTGATGAAGTGGGTGCTGCTCCACAAAACACATAGAGATTACAATCTGAATATGCATCAATTCAAATGCTCTTGTAATTTTGTATATATTTAACTCAATGGGAATACATGTACATTGTGTATTTTGTATCTTGACATACACAAGGTTCAATATGTCTGATTTTAACTACATTTAATAGATTTTATATCTTTTTTACATTGTGGTATCAACTTTATTTGGCACAACTCATGAAAGTCCCATGGTTTTCATATATCTTAGGGACTGAGTTATCCCATTGTCTTAGCAACTGTGCCTTTCTTTTGTTTGCATAGTGTATAATGAGCTGGTGATACCACAGTTGAATACACACTATTGATGTCCATGACCATTCTTCAGTCAATCGTTAACTTTTGTTAATGTAAGGCGTTCATTTTGCACATGTGCAGCTGCTGATGATTGACTGATCTATCTGAGTCACCATGCTCCCTCGTTGCTCAGATGCAGGCGGCTTGAGCTACCTAGCATCCTAGCAACCAATACTGCACATTTGATCTGTACACTTAAATGAACGTAAAAGTTAAAGAACACTTTACATGTATACAGCTTATGCATAACATTAAACGCAGGCAAGATCCTGCATTTTTTTTCTGTAAGTCCATGTGCATGAAGCCTTAAGGTAATCATTAACATAACAGATGAATATACACTAGTTTCTCAAAAATAAAAGGGACTGTGCTCATTAAATTCCCACACAATATGGCCCCAAGTATTATTTTCATTGAATCTCCTAGCCTGGTATGCACAATAAGAAAGAGACTTATCAGTTTACACGTAATTAAATGAGTCATTAGGACCTGGCCTATGACAGCAACATCCTAATAAAATGGTACAGTAGTAAAAACAGAGCCTTTGTCACCGGTAATAACATATTGAGAGCATAGCCCTTGGTGGTACTGTTTTCAGCAACAGCCCCAGGCAAGAGGAGATAAAGTAAACCACATAAGGTTACATAAACATAAGCAGGTTTCACAGCTCCAGGCTTGGGGTTATCACTGCTATCAAATCTACTTACTCCACTTCTTCACTGAAGGGTGACTAAACCAGGGTCATTTAGTAAGAATGGCTTTAGACAGAGGAAATTCTTGTGTGAAGATTTAAAAAAAAAAAATTGGTCAGAAATTTGTTTGTTATTCAGAAAGCTTGTCAAAAAAAGGATAACCTGACAAATTTCAATGGGAGGTAAAATCTCAGCAGGTGGTCACTCCGGGTTTAAGGTGAATCCTGCAGGCTCAAGATTCACAATCCCAGCTATTTTTTGTGCAGATTCACCCAAGGGAGTTTTTTTTATACAGTAGTGCACTTCGTGGCCTTTCAACTATGCCCAACAGGTTAAGAAGGCCTAGGGAGGGGGCTTTTGAATAAGCCAACCCACTCACTATAAAAGGCACGGAGCAGCCAGAGTGTCAGTAAACTGGCAGCTGTTGTAAGGAATACATAGGGAAAGCTGACAAGCTACATAGGGAAAGATTAGGGCCAGTTAGGAAGCTGAACTTTAATACTGATTGCTAGCTCTTTGGGCAATCAACCCATTGGCTGCCATTTATGTGTTCTTATTATTGTTTTTTTGGGGATTTTTATTTTATTTCATTTTATTTTCTTGTTGATTTGAGGTTAGCTGCTTTCCCATTTCACAGAACACTTTTTTTTTAATTTGCTGTAAGGCTCCCCTTAAAAAAATAGAACTTTTGATTCAGTGGATGATATTTTCTTTTATTTTGTAGATAGATTGAGCTTTTTTTTACGTTATAGGCCCTTTATTCTAAGTTGAACTGTTTTCTTTGTTTTGTTTTTGTTGCAAGTATTTCCTTAAAAAAGGGTAGCTTTTGTTTTAAAGTGGAGTTCCACCCAAAAGTGGAACTTCTACTTTAAGGGAAGGTGACCCCTCCAACATGCCACAATTGGCATGTCATTTTTTTGGGGAGGGGGGTCGCGGACCCTGTTTTCACAGGGTCCCAGGTCCACTTCCTCTCCTGGTGCCACAGAGCCAGAAGGAAGTTCACCCTCCCCCCTCCCTCTCAGCAATCCTCTGGGACACGTCACAGGTCCCAGAAGATACGCCGGCCATTCACAGCGCGCAGCGCAACTAGTGCATGCACAGTGTGCACCCGGCTTTGAAGCCAAAGCCGGGTGCCCACACTTGTGATGCCGGCGCCGTACGGAGCAGGGGGAGAAGAGCAACGCTGCGGGTGGCTGCATTGCTGGAGCCTGGGACAGGTGAGTGTCCGATTATTAAAAGTCAGCAGCTACACTTTTTGTAGCTGCTGACTTTCAATAGGGTGGAACTCCGCTTTAAGGGTAGTGCTCTGGGGTTTTCATTATTTTTTACTTTTGTGGTTTCATTTTAATTACAATATATTTTTACAAAGTTTTCAGGAACATACACGTGACTTGCTTGATGCAGAATTGCATCTTGAATATCAGTGTTTGAAATGACATTCCAAGAGCATCATGGCATATCAACAAATATCAATGTTACCAGAGTAATACAGTCAGTCACATGCCTTATAAAAGGAAGAGAAAAAAAAGGAAAAAGCTGAATGTAAGAACAACCTACAAAACATCTTATCCTGAATGGCCATAGTACTATTACACAGTGGCCCCTATAACTTTGGTAACAGAATACTTTGATTACAGTATATTCCTGAGACTTAATGTGTTTAGCCAAGTTTTGCACTCTTTTCTGAATTTTTGGTTTAATTTTATATGACTGGGGCATTTTTTTTATTAGTTTTGGATAAAGGGGAAATCCATCTTCTAATCCATCTACTCCTGTCAGATTTTTATTGCTGTCTGTGTCCCTGCTAGGGAAATTAGCCTTGTCTTTGTCTATTTGTCCTGTTTACCATTATCATAGAAAGTGAAAGTAAAATAAAATCCCAAATTTTGAGTTGTCCCATGGACCCAGTCTGACGTGAACCAGCCCAAACCTCCCTGACTCCCCTTTAGCAATTGCCCAGTGGCTGCCAGTCTGATGAGACTCGTCACACACTTCCTCGCATAGTCACCTCCCACACAGTGGAAAGCAATCATATCCTAAACAACTTTCCTAGAAGTCCACTGACACCCTCCGACAAACTCCTAACTCAAGGACCCCCTCCCACAGTGAACAGGTGGCACTCACACCACCTTTTTTTGGATTCCCCACTTGACCTCTCAAATTACCAGTCCAACTTCCCCGGACCACTAATCCCCCCCCTCACCTCCCCACTTTACGCCCCTTTTACCACCCCTCCAGTCCCTGAGCCCCCCAATCACACCAGTCCTAGAAAGACATCCTCTCCCTTCCCCACCTGCCCAGCACTTACTATTGCGCCTTCTCTTGCTCCGGCCACCCCGAGAATGTACGTTCCATACACACCTGCCATTCAAATCCTCAAGCAGTCGTAAGCTCCAAACAACAAAACCCCCAACATGCCGACAAACTCCTCCACCACCACAAATACCTCCGTCAACATAGTCTCGCTCAATACGCGTGGACTTAATACCCCTGAAAAGCGCTCCCAAATTTTTATTCGCTATGCACAAAAACAAAGCAGATATACTGTTTGTGCAGTCCCTACTGATAGCCAGATCAGAGCTCCTTGAAGAACTAGGCAAAACTACTAAACGTAAATTTATCCTCTCTCAGAAGGTGTACTATAAGTTCGGCAACAAGTCAGGAAAACTACTAGCTAAAGCCCTACAAGCCCGCCGTGCAGCCATGACAGTACACTCTTTAACAGACCACATGGGACGCAAGATCAATGCTACCCCTGACATAGCTGCACAATTCGTAAATTACTATTCAAAGCTATATAACTTAAATGACGCAGCGACCATCGACCCGTCCAGAACACAATTAATCCGGGACTTTTTACAAAAATATAGCCCCAACCTGATACCTGAATCAAAAGCCCTAGACCTAGAACGCCCCCTTTCAGAGACAGAAGCTAAACTTGCACTTAAAGAGATGAAACTGGGGAAGAGCCCAGGCCCAGACGGTCTGACCACTAGCTATTACAAAACCTACACAGACCTACTACTCCACCCGTTCCTGAGTGCATTTAACACCTTTGCATCCCAGACTCCTCCTCCCAGGGACCCACTGATGGCCCACATCTCAGTCATCCCTAAACCGGGCAAAGACCCAGCCCTAGTTACTAACTAAATGCTAGCTAACCGAATATTACCCTTGCTTCCCCAACTAGCTGCCCATGACCAAGTAGTCTTTATTCCGGGTAGGAAAGCAAGGGATAATACCATAAAAGTGATCAACATACATCATTGGCTCACCTCCTCCCGCACCGCGGGTTTTTTCCTATCCCTAAATGCAGAGAAGGCATTTGACAGAGTGGCCTGGGACTACATGATGGAAACACTTAGGGCTATAGGTCTACACAATAGAATGCTGAACTTCATCCTCATGCTGTACTCCTCGCCCTCTGCCAGGGTAAGAGTAAACGGCCACCTGTCAAATGCCTTCCAGATCACCAATGGAACACGTCAGGGTTGCCCCTTTTCCCATCTTATTTTCATTCTGACTCTAGAACAAATGCTCCGGTGCATTGGAGCAAAGCCCAACATCAAGGGCGTCACAATAGCTGACCGAACATACAAACTAGCAGCATTCGCAAACGACATTCTCCTTTTTCTAACGGAACCGCACATAACCATTCCCAACCTACTCAAGGATTTTGCTACCTTTAAAGCGCTCTCCCACTTACAAATTAATTTCACAAAATCAAATACACCAAACATCACCCTATCACGTAAAACTTGTCAACAGTGCCAAGACAACTTCCCATTTCAATGGAGCACACAGTCCATAACTTACTTAGGCATACAATTACCCTCATCCCTTACAGACCTCTATTCCAAAAACTTTCTCCCATTGCTAAAAACTATTCACCATGGCCTTAAGTCTTGGTCCACAGGCCTCTTTTCATGGTTTGGCAGGATCTCCATATTTAAAATGAACATCCTTCCTAGAGTCCTATACCTCCTACAAACGATCCCAATCAAAATCCCAAACACATTCTTTTTGTCGTACAGGAAGGCCTGTACTAGCTTCATTTGGAACAATTCAAGGCCAAGAATAAGCTATGCCAAACTGACAATCCCAAAACTAAAAGGAGGTCTGGGTCTCCCAGACATTCAAAAATATCACCAGGCATGTCTCCTGACCAGGGTGGTGGGCTTGAAGCTACACGCCAATATCAAAGCATGGGTACACTTGGAACAAACCCTATCCTTAACACTACTAGCCCAACTCCCATGGATCTCGCCCAAACATATACCCAAGCGATGTAAATCCCATCCACTGATTTCCCCAACCCTCATAGCCTTTCAGGGGGCCTGTCGCAAGAACAACTTATCATCTGTCCTAGGACCGATGACTCCCCTGTGCTGTAACCCAGCTTTCCCACCTGGCATGACTACCTATTTTCTCTCTCACAGCCGGCCACATCCAAACATTAGAGCGGGACAACTTTCCGAAAAGGGCACTTTTGTCCCGTATCCGACAATCGTGTTCCCCGATCGATGGACCGAAAATGCCCAATATGGACCTATCTACAGATCTGACACTTCCTTGATAACCCAAATCAGCGCCCCGACTGGTCCAGACCACCTACCCCATTCGAAAATATGGGCCAGCCGCAGATGGGAATCAGAATTATCCCTGGATCTTTCAAATCAAGAATGGGAAACCATCCTCGCACGTATACATAAAGGAACGATCAATACAAGCGCACAGGAAAATGCATACAAAGTGTATTCAAGATGGTACATGACCCCATCTAGGCTTCACACAATTGATCCATCCATCCCACCCCTCTGCCTGCGCTGCCAGAGCAGAAAGGGGCTCGCTCTTACATATATGGTGGTCCTGCCCCAAGATACAGCAGTACTGGGAAGAGGTCCACAGGCTCATAGGTAAAATCACCACCTTCACCCTAGACTTCTCCCCAGCACAATTCCTCTTATACCACTCATCAAGTGCTAGGGTAAAATACCACTGATCCCTGGCAAGCTCTATGCTCACTGCGGCAAAAATGTGCATCTCAGCTCGCTGGCAATCACCAGAACCCCCATCCATTGCGGAATGGTTCAAACATATCTGGAAAATAGCAGAAATGGAAGAGCTTATCCACCAAACCAGAGACACACCCAAAAAGTTTATAACAATCTGGGCGTGCTGGACCCATTTCACCACAACAAATGAATACGCCATCCTATTAACATAAACTTCTTAGAACAGGCTGGAGCGAGAGAATGGATTAGCCCCCCCTCACCTCCCCATCCCCCTCCTCTCCTCCCCCTTCCCCCCGTTTTTTTTTTCTTACTCTCATTCTCTCTATCTCCCATCCCCATCCCTGATTTCTAAGTCTCTCTATCCTTTGACCACTATATTTTATAGTATTACTAGCCTTATTCACATGCTTCAAAGCCGAAACACTGATCCCAACCTTTGTATCAACCGAATCATCCCACTGCCCGCTTACCCACCTATAAAAGATGACCCATGCTACTCCATAGAAAGTGACTAAACAACTTTAATCAATATACCATCCAAAGTCTGATAGTTCTCAAGTCGACAACGACGTAAAGAAAACATCCTCATAAAAAAGACCTACCCATACCCGTACAGTCAAGCTACCCTGAAATAAACCGACATAAGACCTATACTCCACATAACCAGTAGCTTCTCTAACCTACAAAGCTACCCTTCACCTATACCAGGACTGACCCTCACCATCCCACAGTTACAAACCCTTTGCAGAACCCCCCTCGCTCAAGTATTGGGACGAGCGGGTGATGGAGGGGATGCGCCCCCACCCGCACACAGTGAGTTCCCGACAGGGGTGTGCGAGTGGTCTGGAGGCGCATCTACTACCCCCAGAGAAAGCCTCTAAAAACGGACACTCAAGCATGACACCAAAAGTCAGAGCCTGGTTAAATGTTACCCGGTTTTCTTTCTCTCTTCAACCATTTGGTTACTACAAAGACTAACCTTACTATTTGACATATGTAATGCTCTGTCTTATTTCATTTTATTTTACTCTGCTTCATGGAATCACTTGTACTTATCACATGAAACCCTTTTGATATGTTTGTACCCAGCTCAATATGTTTCGATGTATGTAAAACCTCAATAAAAACTTTTGAAAAATAGCCCATCCTTACTCTATCAAAAGTACTAAAAAAAAGTTTTACCTATACTTATACTTTAAGTTTGGGGTGCTTAAAGGGGATTCACTTGTTACTTCCTCTATTCTTTAAGCTGCCTTTTGTTTTCAGCACACCTCTGGATCATTTGCAACTGTAGCACTACCCCTGTAGGGGGTGCAAATGATAAGATTCCCCACTGCTGCACAGCCAGGCCACAGATAACTTCCACACTTTCTCCAGAGACAAGGAACGGGGGATGGGAAATATGGGATGCCCAACTCAACAGCAACAAAACCAGGGACAGCTTCCTCCCCATTTACAGCTCCAATTGATTCTCCTTTACTCTGTACAACTCCAATTGATTCCTCCTCCTTGGTCTGTACAGCTCTGCTTTATCCATCTTTTAGTAACTAACAGTCTCTGTTAGATCAGCAACAGACCCTTACAGAACTCTCAGTCCCTTTTGAAAATAGCACAATGTGTTGTGAACTGCATCCTGGAGTACCTCCAACTCCATTGCAGACACTGGTCCCAGCTCTATCGCTGCAGAAAATGCTAGCCCGCTTGGCTGCTTCTTCACCAGTCTACCCAACTGACTCTCTTCACCAGTCTACCCGACTGACACTCTGGAGATCTCCCAGGGCAAGGCAAGGAAGATTTAAGCACACTGCTATCTTCCAGAGAGACCTGCTATCTGCTACATGTGGCAGTCTCTCCCTTTGTAAGTCCCTGCACCTTGCTGTGGTACTCACACTGTCCTCCTTGCTCCTGCTGCCTCTCAGGACAGAGTGCTTCCAAGCTTCTTCTGTTGTCAGGATTCCCCCAGGCAAGCACCTGAGCCCCAGCCCGAGGCAGAGCACGCCTCCCTCAGATTAGGGGGTTTGCCTCAAGAGCCTCAGACAGTCCCCTTGGCACTCCATCTCCATTTCCATCTTCTACCTAATTCCCCCACTGACATGACTCACTCATATTTAAGGGCTCACTTAGTCCCCTGCCAGGCTCACGGCCCAGGGATTGGCTAAGCTCTTCTAAACATTTTATTTATAACAAACGGGTTTATACTTACCTGCTCTGTGCAATGGGTTCGCACAGAGCAGCCCCGATCCTCCTCTTCTGAGGTCCCCCGCTGGTGCTCCTGGCTCTTCCTCTTCTCGGTGTGCCACCATAGCAAGCCACTTGGCACACCTGAATTCAAACACGCCTCAATCCCAAAGCCACACTGCCTGTGTGGATCAGCCCCACTCCCCTCTCTCCTCACAGGGTGTGATTGACAGCATTAGGAACCAGTGGCTCCCGCTACTGTCTCTGAGCCAGTGAGGAGAGAGAGAGAGAGAGAGAGAGAGAGAGAGAGAGAGAGAGAGAAAGAAGCTCGGGCACAGTGCTGGGCCGAGATCGGGCTCAGATAGGTATTTAGGAGGGGCTGGGTGGGTGCAAAACATGAAAGGTTCTTTACCTTAATGCAGAGACCCTTCTCACTGTGACCTGTATGGTTATACTATCTCATTGGGTCCCAAGACCTACTCCCTAGAATCCATTGTTTTCAGATTCTTCATTGATGGTGGCTAAAAAGCATGGAATAGATGTATGTAGTTTGGAATAAATAGTTTGGAGAAAAAGACTTGCATGTCTATACCCATTGCCCTGAAATGTAGATTAATCCTCTTATTTCTGGGATAGATGATGGATTAAGACAGGTAAATAAAACCTTTTTGTTCTAAGGATCCTTTACTGTGCAAGGCTATCTTTGAAATGTTTCAAAAGGCCTATTTTAATATTTACAAGATGGAAGTACATAAGAAACTACTTTGAAGTCCAAAATATCATGTGATGGCAACTACTTTAAATGCCTGCCTGTATCTACTGTAGATGGCACTTGCAATTAATAAATAATTAGGGTACAATTAATTGTTTGTACTTAGCTTAATTACCTATAGAGCACCTTGTGCAGTTTAGCTATTAATTTAGCCCAATACAAAGTACTTTCTCTCACCTTTCACCAATCTTATGTCAGTTTACAGCTAGGTTTAACCAATAAAAAAATACAAAATAGCACCCCACAAGTTTTTTTTAAAGTGACTGCGGCAGAAATAAAAACTTAAAAGCAAGCCACCCTTCAAACAAACTACTGCAATCGAAGAATCTTCAACGCCTAACAATTTTAGGCAGGGTGGATTTGATTTAAATCAAGTCGATTTAAATCATGATTTAAATTACTAATAAAAAGGCTTGGTTTAACCAATTCAGCCCCGGAAGAATTTCAAACTTTAGGACCAGAGCACTTTTTGCAATACGGCACTGCGTCGCTTTTACTGACAATTGCGCGGTTGTGCGACATTGTACCCAAACAAAATTTGCGTCCTTTTTTCCCACAAATATAGCTTTCTTTTGCTGGTATTTCTTCACCTCTGCGTCATTTCTGATCGCCGCTATAAACAAAAGAAGAGCGATAATTTTGCAAAACAACAAAACAATATTTCTTACTTTCTGCTAGAATACAAATCCAAAAAAAAAATAAATATAAAAAAACAATTGCAAACACGCCCGAGCCCATCCTTAATCTTAAATAAAACTATCTTTAGATAGATACAAAAGGATTGAAAGAGTAGGATTCTCTCTCAAAACAATAAAGGACGTTGTGGGCACAACATGAGGCAATGCTTCTAAAAATTATATTTTTATTACAAAATTGAGTTAAGAAGACATATAACAGAACAACAACACCCTATTGCTAAAACAAGGTCAACAGATACCCAATAAGAGTCATGGAGGTATGGAACCTTTCATTCAGTGGGTACAGAGTTCATATCAATTGTATTAAGCAGAGTAGCTGTATATAAAGGCAGTGGGGGTCATTTACTATAGCGCGAATATGCCTTCGCGCGAATTTTATCGCGCAGAATCGCAAATTCGCGCTAATTAGCGCGAAAATGGAATTCACTAAAGCCCTGA
Organism: Glandirana rugosa; assembly: GCA_018402905.1. Taxonomy (NCBI): domain Eukaryota; kingdom Metazoa; phylum Chordata; class Amphibia; order Anura; family Ranidae; genus Glandirana; species Glandirana rugosa. The sequence goes on from BLSH010555888.1 coordinate 527,523, forward strand.
GGGAGAAAATAGTCCCAGAATCAAATTCACTATAACGCCCAAACAGCAGTGAGTGACTAAAAAACTAGTCGTGGTAGAAGCAAGGGAATTGCACATTAAAATAATGTTTAGAGCATGATAGGATCACCTAAATTGTTTCTAAAAATGTAGTATCTTGTTTAATGATGATCAGCTTTTAAATTGTTTAAAAAAGTGATATATAACCTGAAATATCATTGAAAGTCTGAAAAGAGCCAAATTACCCCTTTTTTCCTGACTATTCATCAGCACAACTGAGCATGCTTTTTTCCCCATTAAACCGAGAAAAGTCTGAAAGTTACTATAAAGTCCAATATATAGTGAAAAAATTTGTTAAATTTTCGACTAGTAGTAATTTGTTCTATGATGTAAAAATCTTTGTTAAATCCACTAGGATAGTACGAGATTTGTAATAAAATTACACGTTAAGGGAACGAAGATGGTGCTGATCAAAAAATCAGTGAGTGACGACAAACCCGCAATATCACTTAAACTAAGACCCTGATAAAAGAGGGAGTCCCGAAATCACTTAAGGTAAAAGCGCGATTAATCGCGCTTAAACGCTAAGACGCGCTATTTTAAGCGCGCTTCCGTATAAGCGCGATATCATTTACTG
>BLSH010555888.1:539357-550192 GCA_018402905.1 Glandirana rugosa
AGTAAGAGATGTTTGATTGACGACGGTGGTTTGATTGCTTCCATACTATGAACTTATGTAATGGTATGTACACATTCATTAATATTATGGTGTGCAGTTGGAATAATCACACTCTAGTTAAGGTGGCAGCAGTTAGTTTGTAGAGAATGAAGAGAATACAAGATTAGTAAATGTATTTTTTCTGTCTGGTTGTAGTCAAGTCTATAGCGTAGTGGTTTATTCCGATGCATTCTAAAGCTTACAGCTCCAGGTTCGTATCCTACAGATGTCATCAGCACACCTTGCATTGTATGCAGCATTATATTTTCAATTTTGCTGCGGTAGTTCCCATACACTTTTTTCAAGCAAATCATGTTCATACAAGCCTTCAATGGATTCTGCAGGTTCAAGCCCAGTTGACATCAGCTATTCCCATATAAGAAGGCATATTCGCGGCAAAATACGTGATTTTGCGTTCGCGCGATCGCCTATATAATATGCTAATTGGCTTTCATGGGCGTTATTTTTGAGCGTTATGCGATCGCATATTCGCGATATAGTGAATTAGGCCCATTGTGTCCATAAACATCCTCCATGCTTGCTTGTCAATGCATTTAGCAAAATAGCTTCCTCAGGACATACTGGGTAGGTGTTGGTAGAGCTTGTAAACAACAATAGGAAAAATCCCACAAGACAAACTAAAAACAATCTTTTGGCAGTGACCAACTTCCAAGAAACTACTGCACCTAAATTCAATTAGATATCATCTGTGTTAAACAAGGGGCAAGAGGAAGAAAAAGCAAGGTACCTTGCCCCCTCTGGAACCAAAATGCTGAATGTAATTATCGATGTATATATCTCAATATGAGGCAGCTGTGGTATAACTAAGCACGATGCTATATAGCTATAGGGAACAAAGTGGCAGCCTATGGGGTATAGAGCATAGATAGCAAAAGGTAGTGGAAATGGCTCACAGATAGCAGGGGTCTATCAGACGTGTTCACAGATGAGGTATGCAATGCTGTATCTTGGCCTAGGCCAACAAGGCCCAGGCCTAGGGCGGCACTTTGCTGGGGGGCAGCACGAAAAGAGTCCCCGCCGGCTTGCACTACACTTTTAGTCCTATGGGGTGGACTGGGCCGGGAGGCGAACCGGTCTGGCACCTCCATAAAGCAGCTGCACTTGCTGCCGATATGACAATACCAGCAGGCCCCCATCAGAGGGGGATAGCCCATACACATGTAGGGCACCCGGGGCGTCCCAAGGGGCCCAGGTGGCGGGCCCCAACCAATGAGTTGTTGTGCTGCCCCATAACCAAACAGGAAGTGTGGGGAAATCTCTTAAGGAAATCCATTCCAATCCCCTCAAGGCCCTCAGAACTAGTGTCCCCACTAGGAAATTTCAGGGCGGGTCTTAAACAGGAAGGGGTGTGGCCTTGACAGGAAAGGGTGGCTTATATTTAAATTAGGGGGTGCATGAGTTTAGTCAGGCCTAGGGCAGCACAAAACCTAAATACACGGCTGGAGGTATGTAACGGTAGAAAGACGAGACACCTTATAAAGGTAGACCCCTTATCTGGGGGCTTGAGTGATGAAGCCAAATCCAGAATTCCTAGGTAGGGAGGGAGAGCCTTGCCTCTCAATATGGACTGTGTAGGTGTCCTAAGTTTGGTATACCTTTAGACAGATGTTTACTCCAAAAGCATTTTATTAAAATAAATTTGATAAAAATAAAAAAAAATGATTTAAATCAAAAAAATCTGATTTTAATAAAAAAAAAAAATCTGATTTTTGTTTTTTTTTAAATCATTGATTTTTATCCCTCCTGCTTCTATGAGTGTTAGATGTCTTGCCCCATACTGTGTATGTACTGGGGTTCTACCCACCAGCCACTAAGCCCCTACAAGATGCAATCATGATGTAGAGGCTGTCAAGAAGAACCTTAACACACAGTGATGGACCAGACATCCAACACTCCAGGAACAGCTGCATGCTGAAGATTATTCCTAGCCTAGCCCTAGCTCATAGTCCATCCAACAGCTAAAGCCTAGTACACACGGGCCGAATGTGGCAACATCAGCTGGTTCAATAAAAACCGTCTGACATTCAGCCTGCGTGTATGGCAGCCAATCAGGCAGAAGCCGGCTGTTCGGCCAGCTTCTGTTGGATGTGAATTAGGAGCAGCTGACTGGCTCCTAATCTGCGCTGACCGGAGTTTTTTGGCGGACCGAAGACAGCGGGTGAGACCGAATGAGGTGAGCACACCGCTGGATCGTGGGACAGGTGAGTGACTGTTTTTTAAAGTCAACAGCTACAGTTTTTGTAGCTGCTGACTTATTTTTTTCCACAGGTGACTGGAACTCTGCTTTAAGTATTAACTCTCTCCTTTTGTTTGGTGGCTTACTTTTACATTTTTATTTCCGTAAGAGAATCACATGTATCATATACAGAAATAGTTGACATTCTATAATGTACTCATAAATGTAAACAAGTATTTTCTAACTGCAAAAGTGTTATTTTTCCCACCACACTATACCACAATGAACCTTATTGGTTAGGGTGCTGTAGTAAACTATAGCTGTTAATGTGTTATCAGCACACTTTATATCTTATTGCATCCTCCAATGTTTTATTAAGGCCCTTTTCACACTGGTGTGTTCTGAAAGATGCGTGATTTTTCCAGCGATTTTTCAGCAATTTTGATGCGACTTTAAGTAATGCCTGTGTAATATTGTGGTCTATGGACCTCAAATCGCATCAAAGTTTGACCAAAGTATTGCAGGGACTACTTTATAGTCGCTGCCACTTGAGGTCGCACAGATATGAATCGTACTCATTGGAAATCATGGGGTATGACTTGTCATGCGACTTTGCAGTCCCAAGTCACACAAGTGTGAAAGGGGCCTAAAAGATCACGTTATACATTATAACATTAACACTTCTATGCTGTGCAGAACTTGATATCATATAAGCACAACAAAGGTGACCTATGTGGCCACAAAACATTGCTTTTATACAATTTACAATCTATCTATCTATCTATCTATCTATCTATCTATCTATCTATCTATCTATCTATCTATCTATCTATCTATCTATCTATCTATCTATCTATCTATCTATCTATCTATCTATCCTTATCTATCTATCTATCTATCTATCTATCTATCTATCTAATCTTATCTATTCTATCTATCCCATTTATCATTTAACAAGGTTTAAAACCTAAACATATGACATAAATACACATGAAATATTCATCCAATTTAGTAGATTGAATGGATCTAATAAGTATCAGACCTATCAATTTTTTATCAGCTCAGCAACTTTTTCCAAGCCCTGTGACAATCTGCGGTTGGGTCACATCTCAAGTGAAAGCAGTAAAAAGCAATGATTTAAAATCATATTATTGTAACACAAACTGCAGTAGCATATGAATAAGTGACCTGCTTGATCAATCATATTAATGTGAAATATGTCTTTTGATTTCCATCTTGTAGAAGCAAGTAATGTGCATTCTCCCTTCCAATAGATACAGATGGACAGGGCATTTCCTGGCAGTTAATGTCCCATGGGACTTATTGATTTTATAATTTAAACCCCTCACCAGTAAAATGTGAAGACATTTTTTTTCTCTGATAATGAAAGAACAGGATTACGTATATGTGTAAAGAAATGGTACATGTAGTATACTGCAATTGTCAGTTTGAGTGTCACTATATAGGATCCGTGTGTTTTGCGTTCAACATTTACCCCAATGTATAATCATGGTCTACAGAGCTTTTGTCAGTACTGGAAAGATCAGCAGACATTGACTTCAATAATACACAAGTTGGATCTCGTGTATATAATTCATCATAATTACTGTATGTAGGCCACAGATAAGAAATTGATGTCACCAGACACAGGGCATCTGGAGTTGGTCATTGAAAGCGCTTTCAAGCCCCAAAAATTACAAATATTCCAGCTTTTTCAGCCTTAAGATATGGTGGCTGCATTAGTTTCCTTTTTCAGGATTCTTTTTTTGTTTTTTTTGTCGGGTAACAGCGCACCGAAAAAATATTCACAGCGCTTGGATTAATGAATTAAATTCATTATTTTCCTGAAAAGTCTACAAACAATATCCTATAATTACAACGTGATGTTTGTTTGAAATCTTTGCAAATTTATTAAAAAAAAAAAATGAAAAAAAAAAATCACATGTACATAAGTATTACAGTCTTTGCCATGAAATCCAAAATTGAGCTCAGGTGCATCAGGCTTCCATTTCTACAACTTGATTGGAGTGTGTGGTAAATTTAGTTGATTGGACATGATTTTGAAAGGCACATACCTGTCCATACAAGGTCCCACAGTTAACAGTGGATGTCAGAGCACAAAGCAAGCCATGAAGTCCAATTAATTATCTGTAGACCTCCAAGACAGGATTGTATCGAGGCACAGCTGTGGGGAAGGGTACAGAAAATTTTCTGCAGCATTGAAGGTCCCAGTGAACACACTGGCCTCTGTCATCTGTAAATGGAAGAAGTTAGGAACCACCAGGACTTTTCCTAGAGTGGGCCACCTGGTCAAACTGAAAGATCAGGGGAGAAGGGCCTTAGCCAAGGAGATGACCAAGAACGCAATGGTCACTCTGACAGAGCTCCAGCATTTCTCTGTGGAGACAGGAGAACCTTCCAGAAGAACAACCATCTCTGCAGCACTCCATCAATCAGGCCTGTATGGTAGAGTGGCCAGACGGAAGCCACTCCTCAGTGAAAGGCACATGACAGCCCGCCTGAAGGACTCTCAGACCATGAAAAATAAAATTCTCTGGTTTGATGAAACAAAGATTGAACTCTTTGGCCTGAATGGAAAGCGTCATGTCTGGAGGAAACCAGGCACCGCTCATCACCTGGCCAATACCATCCCTACAGTGAAGCATGGTGGTGGCAATATCGTGCTATGGGGATGTTGTTCAGTGGCAGGAACTGGGAGACTAGTCAGGATTGAGGGAAAGATGAAGGCAGAGAAATCCATGATGAAAACCTGCTCCAGAGCGCTCTGGACCTCAGACTGGGATGGAGGTTCACCTTCCAACAGGACAACAACCCTAAGCACACAGTCAAAATAACAAAGCAGTGGCTATGGGACAACTCTTTGAATGTCCTTGAGTGGCCCAGCCACAACCTAGATTTGAACCTGATTGAAAATCTCTGGAGAGATCTGAAAAAGGCTGTGCACCGACGCTCCCCATCCAACCTGATGGAGAGATCCTGCAAAGAAGAATGGAAGAAACTGGCCAAAATAGGTGTGCCACACTTGTAGCATCATACTCAAATAGACTTGAGGCTGTAATTGGTGCCAAAGGTGCTTCAACAAAGTATTGAGGCTGTGAATACACTGTAATAAAACACTGCCTGTCCTAGGGTGATAACACTAACTCAATGCACTGTATCTATAGGGACCAGCATTGTCACTTTAGGCAGCTCATTTATGCTTCATTTTTTTTCTTTTAACCCGCTGACCCAATTTCTCCATCCACACACTCGATGTGGATGGGGGAATGAGTCCCTCTGAGCTATTGTATTCTGACAGCAGGGAGACTTCCCCACTGTCAAAATACACTGATCAGTGCTGCCAGCTGTAGCTAGTGGCACTGATTGATTGGGAAAAACCCAACAAGCTGGTTGCACAAAAGTTGATAGATAGGTAGATTGACTTCTGTACAATCAGCCTGCCTATACATGGATCGAAATTCAGCCGGTTCAACAGGAAATGACTTTAGGCTTCTTTCTGATATCAAATACAGGTAACTGCAATACAGGTACCCACTTCTCTCCTTACTTCAATTATATAGGTTAACTGCATACAATTAAATTTTTTGTCAATTTTGTTCCTGAATTTCAAAATTATTTAACGGTTACCTGTTTATAATGCACAAATCACATTACAATTACAAATAACAGGTACATTTGGCCTATTAACATTAGCTGAAAAGGTATTGGATATGCTTGAGAACGTCAGACCATAATGGTATATACTGTATGAAAAATAAACCCTCAACGTGATATGGAAATAGTGCAAGAATGAAACAATCTGCATGCTTTAGAAGAAAAAAAGAGAAATTAAACTTCTTATTTTCAGACCTCTAATTTCATTTTTATGTGAGGGTCAATTTGCCACATTGCTGTTTACAATGTTTATATGCCCTATAAATATTCTATTGTGTAATGATCACCAAATTTGTGTTCAATGAAAGATCAATCTCTCCCGTTTTTGACATCCTTTAAAATACCCACAAACACTGGACAAATATATGTCAAGGTTTATCAGCCAGACAATTCTTCAAACAAACAATGGAAATATGAATTTATCAGCAAATTAAAGCCAAATTCCACTTGGGTCCAAATGAAAAAAAATAAAAAACAGCTCTGGATGGTAAACTCACCTTATCTCCAATCCTGTGCCCCATAGACTCACCTGGCCACCAGGACACTTATCATCCTTTAACACCTCCATCCTGAATTTAGGATCCACACATTGCCATCAGACCTTTGACATCACCAGACCAGACTAAAGACTCCTGCAGTAAAATAATGTACTGTATATTGATATATGTTTAAGGCTGCAGAGGTGTACTTCTAATGGAGGAGGAGCAAATGTGACGTGTTCCAAGTAAGTGCCTTAGAAAGTATTGAAGCCATTGGATAAAATAAGGTGACCCCTTGGAACAAAGGTGCCACAGCAAGTACATCACTATATACTTTTATTATGATGCCTTTCATATGGAGGTATTGTTCCGTGATATCACTACTTGCTGTTGATTTAGCCAGACCCACCACACCACTGCCATTAAGATGCCAATGTGTACCAGTAAAATGAGCCAAGTTTGAGCCTCGTGGTCCAACAATTGTATGCCTCTTGATTGAGGCACTGTAATGTTTACGAAACAAAAGCCCAGAGAAAAGCATATAAGGGTTTCTAAGAGTGATGGATATTAACCAACCCCCCTGCCACCGCTCTGATTATCGCCATCCCCCTGCTGTTCGCCCCCCCTGTGAGTCCGCCTTTCAGGCCCTCCTGTGTACCTTTTTTTTTTCTGTTTATAATTTTTATTGAATAAGACAAAAAGTACAGATAAATCAACAAATTCCAAAGACACATTGGAAGGTAACAATAAGAATACTTTGGCCACACAAAACCAAGAAGTGTATGAGTAATCACGATGATTATATCAAAAGGAGTATTTCTAAAAGAGGGTCTATACTAAAGGAGGCAGTCATTAACCCACAGTTCCACCCCAAGCGGGATCATACTGTGGACTGTGGGCTTCCAATCATGCCCTCATCAAAAAGGAAACGGGAGTCCCCTTATATAAGAATCGAGAGCACCATAAATGTGTCTTGAGACCTACATGTGAGTTTAGTACATCTCTAAGAGTTAAGTTAACAATATTATGAACTCATAAAGAGACTGAAAAATAAAAAGAAAGGTAGGCTAATATTGTAGTAGAGGACATTTATGGTGTGTCTAAACATATTCCCCTCCCCTACTGAGGGGAAGAGCTATCATGACACACAACCAACTTCAACCTTCCTGCCAATGTGGATCAGACAACAAACACTACTAAAGGTAAGAGAGAAGAATAAAGCAAAAAGACTCAAGAACATTGAAAGCCTTAGTGAGAAGGGAGAAGAGAGAGGAGGAAATAGGAGACACCAGTGAGCTGAAATAGACAGTAGAAGTCAATGGTTCATGGAGGTAAATTCAGGTAAGTTTTCCGGGGACCCCAAATTTGGTCAAATTTGGGAGAGGTATCCAAAATTATATTGGCAAGTTTTTTCTGGGTCATGATCCAGGAGACCTTTTGTTTTGCAACATAAAAGGACACTGAGGGTATTTTCCAGGCTTTAGCAATTGTAATTTTTGCTCCCAGCAAAATAAAGTGGGTGAGTCTAAAAATTGGCTTGGAAAAGCCCTCAGGCCTGACGTTAAGAAGTGTGATTTCCGGGCCTTGGGGAACTGCCTGTCCCGAGACCCTTCTGATCATGTGAAATATTCTGTTCCAGAATCCTCGGACACGAGAGCATTCCCACCAGGTGTGGATAAAGGAGCCCAGGAGTCCGCACCCTCTGAGGCCTGACGAATTCGGGTACATGGCTGCTAGCCAATTTGGAACCAGGTACCAATGCATAAAGACTTTCAGGCTGGCCTCTTGCAAGGCTATATTGACCATTCCTTTGAAAGATCTCTGGAACAAGGAGCTCCACCTGTCCACCTCCCAGCATACATCTAAGTCCTTCTCCCATTTATTTGCGTAATTAGGTTTATCTGGGCTCTCCGTCAGTGATGCGTAGATCAGAGAGATTCCTCCCCTTTAATCATGTAGATCGGAGCACCATTTTTCATAGGGAGTAATGCCTACAAAATCATTTCTATTCTTCCATAAAGAGGACATGAAATGATAAATCTGATGGAAGCGAAATTTTTCGGAGGGAGGCATTTCTAATTTGTTAATGCAATGTGATAAGGAAATAGGGCCCGTGGGGGTAAGGAAATGACCTATGCAGAATAGACCTTTATTAGTCCACCATTGGAAAGCCCAGATTTCCAGGCCCGGAGGGAACCGGGGGTTATTAAAATGGTGGTCAAGGGGGCATAAATCGAAATCAAGTTGGGGGGTTTGAGAACGACGTCACATAAAGCCATTGAGTGGGAGACGGTGGGTGTGAGAATTGGGGGTGCCCCCACCAAGAAATCAATAGTGTTTGAGGAAGTTGTCTGTCTCTCCATCTTTAGCCAGTCTGGTTTTTTCCCCCTTAGAGTAAATGATTGAGAATTGGGCTAGTTGAGCAGCTTGAAAATATTTGAAGAGGTGTGGGAGCCCAAGACCCCCTTGAGTGCGTCTTCTATATAGAATACTAGCAGGGCATCTATAGCCTTTCCGCCTCCAAACAAAATGCAATATTTGTTTTTGCAAATTTTGCAATTGTTGCTTCCTTATAGGGATTGGGAGAGACCGAAAGAAGTACAGAATTCTAGGAAGAAGGGTCATCTTGACTGAATGTATTGTACCCAGCCAGGAAAGACCCTCCTGATCCCATCTTGAAAGGTCCTCCGAAAGTTTCTTGAATAAGGGCGGGTAGTTAACCTGATAAAGTTGATCAATGCGGGCTGCCAGACTAACCCCCAGATACGGGAGTCGGTTAGAGTTCCAGGTGAACTTGTGAAGTTCCCTGAGATGATGTATCTTAGATTCAGGTATCGAAACATTTAAAGCTGCAGATTTGGACCAGTTCACACAAAGCCCAGAAGCCTTCCCACATTCCCGAAGAAGTTGAATCACTAGGGGGGTGGAGGTGAGAGGAGAGGTGATAAATAAAAGTAAATAATCGGCGAATAATGCGCATTTGTGAATTTGGGGCCCGCATTGAACACCTTGGATGGCTGGATTATCCCTGATGGCTATTGCTAAAGATTCCATTGCAATAGCAAAAATGAAGGGGGAAAAGAGGCAGCCCTGTCTGGTTCCCTTGGCTATATTGAATGAATCCGAGTAATGATTATGGAGTTTCACTTGGGCACTGGCATTTGAGTAAAGGGCTTTTATATCTGCAGAAATTTTGGTCCAAAATCCCACCTACTGAGAACTTTGAACAGATAGTTCCAATCTACTGTGTCAAATGCCTTTTGTAAGTCCACCGAAAGAAGGTATCGTTCCTGGTGTTGCCCCCCCTCCCAACCTGAATTTAAGAGGGAAATAACATCCACCGCTCTATGAATCTGGTCTGGACCTTGACTGCCAGGGATAAATCCTACCTGGTCCTTATTAACATAGTTACCTAAGAACCTAGATAATCTATTGGCCAAAATTTTGGTAAGGATTTTGAGTTTGTTATTGATTAATGATATAGGCCTATAATTGCTGACATCTGAGTGGTCTTTGCCAGGTTTGGGTATAACTGCTATAAAGGATAAATTAGCTTAATTTTGCAATGCGGACCCCTTACTAAGGGAGTTGAAGAATTTTTCTAGGTAAGGAGCGATAATGGGGCCAAAAGCCTTATAATAACTTGTGGAAAACCCATCTGGGCCGGGGGCAGAACCATTCCGGAGATTTTTGATGACCCCAAGAATTTCTACTTCAGTAACCGGTTGTTCAAGGGATTTTATGTGATCCTTATTAAGTTTGGGAAGAGAGATGTTATTTAGGAATGAGGCGAGGGAGTGTGGAGAAGTTGTGCTACCTGGGGCGTAAAGATTTGCATAAAAATTTTAGAATGCGGACATAATTCGTTGAGGGTTCTGAGTCAGTTCCCCCGGTGGGACACTCACTCTCGGAAATGAAAAGGTCCGGAACCTGGGGGAAAGCCTGGCAGCCAGTCTGGGGCCTATTTGGTCCCTTTGCATATAAAAATGGGCTTTAGACCATTGTATTTGTTTCTCTGTACTGGTGGTCAGGGCCAAATTCAAGGCTACCCTTCCCGCTTCGAGTTGTGCCCTCGATTGAGGGGTCGGGTTCTGCTTGTGAGATTTAGAGAGGGCATGAAAGTCCCGCTCTAATTTCTCCAAATCAATCCTATTTTCCCTTCTAAGTCTTGCTGAAAGTTGTATAATTTTACCCCTAAGTACCCCCTTATGGGCTGCCCAGAGAATAGCGGGGGAGAATTCTCTGTTGTCGTTCAAATTAAAATATTCTTTGAGTTCTTTCTCTAATAATGTGCGATGAACCGGGTTAAATAGCAATGTTTCATTTAAGCGCCACTGGGACCTCCCCTTTTGGCCAAGATCAGCTTTGACTTGTATTATGACCTGCGAATGGTCAGACAGGGGGGAATCCTTGATATAAGCTTTAGGGATCAGGGGAATAGTATG
>BLSH010555888.1:563738-577013 GCA_018402905.1 Glandirana rugosa
CAACCAATTCTTGGTCCAGCAACTCCTCTCTCTCCTTCTCCTACGTTGGTTTCGGGTCCAAGCCAGAACTCCTAGGCCAACAGCAGCGAGATTTCTCTCTCGAGAAGGCAACATGGTTGACGAACGAGCGTCCAGAAACGAGCCAAAGAACGATCCAAAAAGAACGATCTGAAGAACGATCTGAAAGTCGCGAATCAACACACACCAAACTTCAACTAACACGAGATTAGATGAAGGAGCCCAAAGGGTGGCGCAATGATACCAGCACTTCCTCTTTATACGCGCGTTCGCGTCATCACGTTCGGCCGGTCGTACGTTGCACACACGACTGTCGTGTGCATGTCAGTAGGCTACATACGACCGTCAACGTACGATTCAACACGGTCGTACGCGCGATCGTCGTCCCGTGTGTACGAGGCATAACTCTTATTTATCCAAAAAAAGTATTAGAAAAACCTTAGCTGGAGTTGAACTGGAAGCCAAAATGAAAAGCTGGATATGTGCTTAAGGGTACTTCCACACTCTGTAGCAAAATCACGGTAAAAACGCATATGCATTATGTTTCAGATGCGTTTCTGGTGCATTTTTGGGTTGCCTGCACCTGTGAAAAATGGACATGTGACTCAAAGACGCAAAATCGCAGTACGTTTTTATTGCAATGTTGCTGCGATTTGCATTAATTTCATTGGGAAGCTGCCTTTTTGGTGCAGGTTTTAAAACCACACCAAAGATGCAGCATGCAGGACTTTTCAAAATGCACTGCACTGGTAACGCAGTGGTTTGAAAAGTCCCATAGGATTTAAAGGGAAACATTTTTCTTGCGTTTTTCTTGCAAGGAAAAAACGCAGGAAAAAATGTATTGGTGTGCAAGGGCCCGTTATAATAAACTCTAAAGGCTCCATTCACACCTCTGCAGTTTACTTTTGAGCGTTTCTGAAGTGCTTTTTGCTGTGCTTTTTGCAGAGTGTGCCGCGTTCTTGCAGCGATTTGCGTTTTTATGCTTTTTTAAGGGGGGAAAAAAATTGTTGTTAAAAAACGCAAAATACTAATCTCGGAAAAATCACGGTAAAAGCACACTACATGCTTTTCTGCAGCTTCTCCATTGAAGTCTATTGAACCAAAAATGCGCCGTTTTGTGTTTAAATAAGTCCCTGAACTTTTCCAAAAACACAGAGGCACAAAAATGCATTGATGTGAACGTGTTACATAGGAATCCATGTTAAAATGATTTCCTGCGTTTCTGCAAAAAGCATGAAAAAAATGCATTGGTGTGAATGGAGCCTATGGGCTTGTTTATAGCACAATCCCTGCTTTCAGTGTGCATTCACCTTTGCATGCATTTGTAATGCATTTGCAGTGATTTGCAATGTGTTTTTTTCATGTTCTGATGTGGGTTTTTTTTAGGTTTTTATTTATTTATTTTTTTTTTTACTGAGTTGTGGTCCATTCACATGCATTCCTGTGCATTGCCGCGTGTTTATATGGAAAAAATGCAGCGTGATGTACGTTTTTGAAATGCACATGCACCACAATGCTGTAAACTAGGTTCATTGAAATACATTCATTTTTCTTGCATATGCATTCACACTGCATTTAAAAATGCATTCAAATGCAACTGGTAAATGAGCCCTAAGACCTCATGCACACAGGACATTTTTTGACTGTTTTACTCGGGTGGACCCGATGTCCGTCTGCGATGAGCTGCCAGAGGGAAAGAACGGGGAACCGCTGATGTAAACACGGCAGTTCCCCGCTCTGTCAGTGGGCATTTAAAAGATCTACTGATCCCTGTCACTGGGATCAGTTAGATCTCTTATGCCCGTTTCAGCCCAGGCCCCTCACAGTTAGAACACGCCTAGGGGATGCAGTTAACCCCTAGATCTCCCCCTGCAGGTTAACCCCTTTCCTGCCAGTGACATTTATGCAGTGATCAGTGGCTATTTAAATTTCTGATCGCTGTATAAATGTCTTTGGTCCCAAACAAGTATCAAAAATGTCCGACATGTCCGCCCCAATATCACAGTCCCGATAAAAATTGCAGATCGCCGCCATTACCAGTAAAAAAAAAAAAAGTAAAAACGGCAGAAATTAATTCTCATGGCAACGCGGCAACTTTTGTGCCAACCAATCAATAAACGCCAATTGCGATTTTTTTTTTTTACCAAAAATATGAGGAAGAATATAAATCGGCCGAAACCGATGAATACATTTTGTTATTTTTTGGATTTGTATTTTAGCAAAAAGTAAAAAATATTGTTTTTTTTTTTTGCAAAATTGTCACTCTTTTTTTGTTTATAGCGGTGATCAGAAATGACGCAGAGGTGATCAAATACCACCAAAAGAAAGCTCTATTTGTGGGAAAAAAAAGACACAACTTTTGTTTGGTTACAACGTCGCACGACAGCGCAATTGTCAGTTAAAGCGACGCAGTGCCGAATCGCAAAAAGTGCTTTGGTCCTACAGTGGGAAATCCTTCCGGGGCTGAAGTGGTTAAAAACGCTACTAGCGTTTTTGTAACATTTTTTAAACGTCCTGTGCGCATGAGGCCTAATAGCCACAAAAGATTTTTCTAATCAAGAACTATTAGTTCCTCTAAGATAATTTGCCAGCAAATGTGTCTGGTTGCCGTGCCCATCCCCCTCCACTGACATAAGTTACCAGCAGTTGGACTGTGCCTGCCTGCATGCCTGACAAACCCGCCCCCTAAATCTATAGACAGATTAATAATAGATATCTGCCTACAAGCTTGAGTGGCTTCTCATTTGAATAGATACACAGGATAAAGCACAGCCTGGCCTCCATTTGTTCTTTTTCCCTATATACCTTTATTGACTTTCTGATAAAGACAGGGTGGGCTAGAGGTAAAGAAAACATGTGATTGACACACGCTCCCATCATTCATTATAATGGACTGCATGGTATGTCCAGTATTGAATGGTGCTCTATGATAGAAGATTGCTCAGTAAATGTTGACCCTGCTGACCCTTAAAGTAACAGTTTTATTAACGGATGTAGAGCGGAGCAAGTGATTTCACCTGCTGACATCTGTGAAGTGGTTGTATACCCAGCAATCAACCTGTGCAAAGTACTGGGTGGGCCATTTATATGGATACACCTTAATAAAATGGGAATGGTTGGTGATATTAACTTCCTGTTTGTGGCACATTAGTATATGTGAGGGGGGAAACTTTTCAAGATGGGTGGTGACCATGGTGGCCATTTTGAAGTCGGCCATTTTGAATCCAACTTTTGTTTTTTCAATAGGAAGAGGGTCATGTGACACATCAAACTTATTGGGAATTTCACAAGAAAAACAATGGTGTCCTTGGTTTTAACGTAACTTTATTCTTTCATTAGTTATTTACAAGTTTCTGTCCACTTATAAAATGTGTTCAATGTGCTGCCCATTGTGTTGGATTGTCAATGCAACCCTCTTCTCCCACTCTTCACACACTGATAGCAATACCGCAGGAGAAATGCTAGCACAGGCTTCCAGTATCCGTAGTTTCAGGTGCTGCACATCTCGTATCTTCACAGCATAGACAATTGCCTTATGATGACCCCAAAGATAAAAGTCTAAGGGGGTCAGATCGGGAGACCTTGGGGGCCATTCAACTGGCCCACGACGACCAATCCACTTTCCTGGAAACTGTTCATCTAGGAATGCTCGGACCTGACACCCATAATGTGGTGGTGCACCAACTTGCTGGAACTATGATGTCGGTGATAGGGAATTGCTGGCCATCAAGTCAGCTTTGGAGGAATGGCGGTACCTCCTGGAAGGAGCAGCTCACCCGGTATTGGTTTTTACTGACCATAAAAACCATAAAAAACCATATGCTGTGAAGATACGAGATGTGCAGCACCTGAAACTATGGATACTGGAAGCCTTTGCTAGCATTTCTCCTGCGGTGTTGCTATCAGTGTGTGAAGAGTGGGAGAAGAGGGTTGCATTGACAATCCAACACAATGGGCAGCACATTGAACACATTTTATAAGTGGTCAGAAATGTGTAAATAATTCATGAAAGAATAAAGTTACGTTAAAACCAAGCACACCATTGTTTTTCTTGTGAAATTCCCAATAAGTTTGATGTGTCACATGACCCTCTTCCTATTGAAAAAACAAAAGTTGGATTCAAAATGGCCGACTTAAAAATGGCCTCCATGGTCACCACCCATCTTGAAAAGTTTCCCCCCTCACATATACTAATGTGCCACAAACAGGAAGTTAATATCACCAACTATTCCCATTTTATTAAGGTGTATCCATATAAATGGCCCACCCTGTAGTTTGTTAAATAATGTGCCGCATCTGTATCATTCTGCTGTCACAGTGCATGATTCCTTCACATCTTGTCATTTCTGTATGGAATCTACTGTAATGTCATTTTAAATACAAATATTTGCCATTAGGTTATGTCTGACTATTTTATTATCAATAGTATTATTATTTTTATTAATATTGTAGCGCCCCCATAGTGAATAGGTGCTTTTTTGTGATAGATTTTTGCTAGGAGGGACACATTAAGTCAGGCCTGACTGTTGTGCAGGCCTGAGTGTTTTGATCTGGGCAAGGGAGTGGCCCAGGGAGAACTGGAGACTGCAGGAAGGGACACCCCTTGGATACTCCTTCCCTTTTGGGTCCAGAAGCTTCTGGGAAAAGGAGATGGATGAGGTGTAACTTTCTGAGGTATGTTAAGGAGCCCTAACCAATCCCCAACCTGGATTGGCTGGGGGCAGGCCTCCTTAAATACAGTGATCTGCCCAGCTGGGAGGAGGAAAGTGTCGGGTGGAAGAGTGAAGATGTAGCAGAGGTTGCTGAGGCTTCACCCGGGAACCCCCAGTCTGGGGGGGGGGTGACCATGAGGCGTGGTGGCTCGGGTGCAGCTAGGAGTGGAGAGAGATCATGGAGCAGCACAAGGGAGGAGGAGAGCAACAGAGAGGCTACAGGAAAGGCTCTTCAAAGGATCCACCCGTGTCGGTGAGTGACAGACCCTAGGAGCTGGAGAAGAGGACTGGAGCAGGCTGGTAGGAGACAGTAGACGGTCTGTGGAAGGTGGAGGAGCCAGTCAGGGGAGTGATGTCACTGGAAAGTGAGGTAGGCCAGAGTGGCCTGGAAGAGGATGGGCTGGGAGCAGTAGTCCATCAAGACCCGGCTAGCACAATAGTACTTAGCTACACTCTGAGGGCCCATGGCCTTACAATCTGAGGGCCCGTGGCCCTTGCCTGTAGCGGGCGGTCCGGAGGTCCTGCTGACAAAAGTGCAGGCCTAACCATGTGCTAGCTAGGATGGAGGAAAATGTAATGGAGGCTTGATACAAGTATTGTGCAGGAGCGAAGTGAAGGAGCGTAACGGTCAGTAAGTGTCAGTGCTGGAGGAAGAAGCAATGTATATACTGCAGTGTATATAATACGGTCCAATTTTCTTGATCTTTGGGCATCCCACAGTCATCCCTACCCTATCCAAGTTTCCTCAATAAAACAACAAAACAAGGTACCGGCCTGTTCAGTGACTCCGGATGCAAGGAAAATTGTGTGATTGAGGGCAGAGTGACAGATGAACCACATCTACCAGCCACCCCTAAGGGGGCCATTGGCTACAATATTATCATTAAGATTTTTATATAATCTATTCTTAACTAGTTCCACACTGCCTACCGCATATTTACGGCGGCAGTGTGGACGCTGGCTGCAAGTCGCCGTAAAAAGGCGGCGATCTGCGAATGGCCACTAGGGGTGCGCGCACACCCGCCGCACACCTGAGGAGTGTGCCCGCGGCTCGGGCGGACCCGATGTCCGCCAGAGAGCCGCGATGAGCGGCCACAGGCAAAGGACGGGGAACCGCCGATGTAAACACGGCGGTTCCCCATTCTGACAGTGCGGGCATGGGTGATCTACTGATCCCTGTCATTGGGATCAGTTAGATCTCTCATGCCCATGGTAGCCCAACCCCCCACAGTAAGAACGAATTTTCACCATCCGTAAACACGGCCATTTTTGCGCAAACCAATCGATAAACTGGTGAAAAAAAATGTCTTTTTATATATTTTTTTTTGGATTTGAATTTTAGCAAAAAGTATGAAATTTGGGGTTTTTTGCAAAATGCAAATTTTGTTTGGGTACAACGTCGCATGGCCGCGCAATTGTCAGTTAAAGCAACGCAGTGCCGAATCGCAAAAAGTGCTCTGGTCCTAACCTGGGAAATTCTTCCGGAGGTGAAGTGGTTAAAGTGGTTGAGATATATTTTATGTCCAAAAGTATGTGACCATCCCTCCAAATGATTAATTTCCACTATTTCCAGTGAAGAGTACTGTTCAAGTTTAGATTTAAAAAAAATCAGCACAAAGGACATTACTATCAGTGTTATGTGTCGCTTGTGCTGCTGTCTTCTGGTTTAGTTGAAAACCTCCATCCTCAATCCTCACCCTACCCTCGCCATTGTAATCCTCTGGTGTGGTGGGGGTTCTTAAGGTCAAGTTCACACTGCCACGGCCTGAAAGTCACGCAACTTTGGCAGGCGGCTTTGGCGTAACCTGGACGCGGCTTTGGCGCGACTTTGAAGCAACTTCAAATGCCTGTGTAACCTTACTGTAATGTCGGATCCAAACCACATCACTTAACATGAAGATCCGACTTGGATATGACTTCCATTCAATTCTATGGGCGGAAATTGGACAGAAGTCAGACCAAAAGTCTCTCAAAGTCGGATCGCATATCGGACAAGCTTGAACTGGGCCTAAAGCTGAGGGAGCTGTGACAGGCACATATCAAGAGTGCCGACTATGCCCGCCCTTTCCCCCACCTCCTCAATTCATAGCAGCTTTATTATAGCTTCCATGAATGAAAAACAATCTATTAATGGAGGAGATGGACCCTTCAACCATGCGCCCTGTTATCGTTCATAGAATGTTTTTCATTCATATAAGCTATAAAAGAGCCTCTATGAATGGAGGAGGGAGAGCTGAAAAGGCGGGCATAGTCAGCCAGTTCTGATAAGTGCCTGGGTGGCATCTCCCTCAGCTTTATTACCCCACCACACTACACCAAAAGATTATGGCAGTGGGGGGGGGGGGAATTTCAACTAAATCAGGAAACAGCAGCAGGGCCAGATTAGGAGCATCATGTGCTTGGTGCTGAGGATTTTGGTCAGACCTTTCACTGGACACCCTTTTGCATTTCCAAGCACCTGTGCTGGCATGCGCCCAAGGGCGCTGCCACACAGACGTAACACTAGGGAAGCCTGCCATTTGATTTGCCAGGTTTTCATATGGGCTGTACATCGGCGTGCACTCTGACCTGAAAGAGTAACACTATGGAAGCCCCAGACTTCTGTAAGAGCCCTGCATTGACATGCCCCAGGCTTCCATTAAGGCTGTTCATGCGGCGCCCATTATCAATCCCACCACCCTGTCCAGATGGTGCATGTGGAATGCAGGGCTCGTCAGGGGAGATCCCTTCCCATTGGCCCATTGCTTTCCAAGAGCAGTCTGTTCTTTTTTGGTGGCTAGGCCTATATTAAGGTAGGGGCCTGGAGCTGCAGCTCCAATGGCCCCAACGTTAATGCAGCCCTGGGACACATTAAAAGATTAGTTCACCTTTTAACTGTTTTAGGAGGCTGGTGCCATGCAGGTCTCCTGCAGACTGTCACTGTAAGCTGTCTGCCTGTACATCGTATGGACAAGCAGTTTTACACTGACTGGAAGAATCAATGAACCACCACAGTGTTCAACAGTGCCATGGTAGTTCACAGAGAACTACAACCCGACAGCCGCAAATGCTGTCGGGACTTGCCATTTTCACATTCGCAGATCACTGTGAATGGATGATGTGGCTAGGTGGGCGGAGCTCCGCACAACCGCAAATTTTTTAGATTGTGGCAGTAAGTGGGGGGAGAAGATCCCCCGCTCAATGCCAAAAGGGGGGACCTGAATATAGGTGTGATATGTAACATGTTACCAAAGGTGAACTTATCCTTTAAACTGATAGTAAGTATTGTCTCTTGTGCTGATTTTTTTTCTAAACGTAGGCTTTAGTGCGTCATATTGTATGCTTTCAACCTTTTGGCAATGGTTTGGTGAAGGCCCTGTTCTGTTACAGTATGACTGTGCCCCTGTGAACAAAGCCAGCTCTATGTAGACAAGATTCAGCAAAAGCATTGTCAAGGAACTCATATGGTCTGAACAGAGGCCTAACACTTGCTTCAAAACAGGGCTTATAATACACTTTTTTAAAGCTCCCTTATTGCCAGTCAAAGCTCCTGTCACTAAATAAAATGGTTAGCTTACAGTCCTGTTAATGCTTTGCTTCAAACATGATACCCCATATTGATTTAGTGGTGCTTCAAAGCGTCTTCAAAGTCTCCACAGAAGTTTATGACAAAGCTCACTTGAAGCACCTGAAGCATTTGAGAGGCTTTAATTCAGCTTTAGGCCGGGTTCACGCATATTCGAATTGGATGCGGGTTTCCCTGCATCCAATTGGAATGACAGGAGAGTGTGACCGGCTCTCAATGGAGCCAGTTCACACAAGTCCGGGGCTGGCACAGTCTACATTTAAAAAGTGTCTTGTGCATCTTTGGTTCCGATTCAGGTGCCAATCAGGTCCGAAACTTTTGCCTGAAGAGGGACGCACTGGGATCCCGTGCTGTGGCCCAGCCTCAATTTCGCTTTGTTTTAGAAAAATTGCAGGTATTAGTATATCAACACAGACAGGGCATCTGCTAAGCTTTATAAAAGCTTAAAAAAAACTTCACTGAAGTATAATCGAAGCACCACCGAAGCATCACAGATGCATCAAAACAGCATGTTGCAGTGGAACCCACTTTAATGTGTGTTGAAGTTGAAGCAAGTGTAAATGAGCCCTTAGCATGAAATGGAACACCAAATGTGATCTAGGTCTTCTCATCCAACATCAGTGCCAGACATCACACATGTTTTTTTGGCTGAATGGAATCTTCATTAACCACTTCTCTTTAGGCGGACGTCATATGACGTCGCTGCCTTTGAGAAGTGATATCTGAATGGTTCCTGCAGCTGCAGGCACCATTCAATTATTGTTTTTTTCAGCAGGCGATTCTGAAAAAGATAAAAGTGGTCTTAGCAGCGGATTCACCGCGCGATCAATTTTATCAGGGGCGGGAGAGGTGCCCCCCTCCCGCCGCTTTCCCGTCATCTCGGCAGCGGCGGAGATGATCGCATCCATCCCCCCCAGTGTCCGCTCACTCAGCTCCATAATACGGCAGGGTGGAAATGACGTCAGAAGGGCTTAAAGGGCCCATTTTTTTTTTTGGGCTGTCATTTTTTTTTTATATTTTTTTTTTTGTTTTTTCTTTTGCATTTAAATGTAAATATGAAATGTGAGGTCTTTTTGACCCCAGATCTCATATTTAGGAGGTCCTGGAATGCTTTTTTCTATTACAAGGAATGTTTACATCTCTTCTAATAGGAATAAAAGTGATACATTTAAAAAAAAAAAAAAAAAGAAGAACAGTGTAAAAATAAAAAGTAAAATAAATAATTAAAAAAAAAAAATTTAAAGCGCCCCGTCCCCGCGAGCTGGGCGCAGAAGCGAACGCATACGTAAGTCCCGCCTACATATGAAAACTGTGTTCAAACCACACATGTGAGGTATCACCGTGATCGTTAGAGTGAGAGCAACAATTCTAGCACCAGTCCTCCTCAAAACTGCTAACCTGTAGAATGTTTTAAACATCGCCAATGGAGATTTTTAAGCTGCAAAGTTTGTCGCCATTCCACGAGCCGACGCAATTTTGAAGCATGACATGTTGGGTATCATTTTACTCGGCGTAACATTATGTTTCACAATATGGAAAAAATTGGCCTAACTTTACTGTTTTCTTATTTTTTAACTAAAAAAACTGAATTTATAAAAAAAAAAAAGCATGCTTGGAAGACCGCTGCGCAAATACGGTGTGACATAACGTTTTGCAATGACCGCCATTTTATTCTCTAGGGTGTTAGAAAAAAATATATATAATGTTTGTGGGTTCTAAGTAATTTTATAGCAAAAAAACCTGATTTTAATTCATAAACCCCGAACCCAAAAAAACAGACTCTGTATTGAATTGGTTAATGCCCATGGTTTTAGATTAGAGTTTCCAATGTGTTCATATAACTGTCATGGTCACGTCTTCACAAACTTTTGGTCATACTCATATAGTGTAGGTTATAACACACAATTATAAAATATAATTTTACCTGGAAGCGAGTGCTAGTAAAATGTTAATAGTGAACAGAGATTATGTAGCTTCAATGAAAGAAATGTCCATTTTCCTGAATTAAACAAAGACTAGAGCTACACAGGCACTTTTTAATCCCAGAGACTGCAAACATTTAGAAAAAATAACTCCTTTGGGCTACTGCAGGAGATTTTAGGGTGATTCTTAGAGGATTTGTCTCATGAGATTACACTCACATGGTATATGTGAATGGCAAATATGACCTAAGTGTAGCGCCACCCCCAAAGGTGCCGCTTGAGAATGTTAGGTTCTAAACTTTGCTCTTCACCCCCAAGAACTGTCTCAGCCCCTCTGGCACACCTGGCAAATAAACATTATGAACACAACAGTAAATGGACACAAATTGTAGTGAACCCAAAATAGTTTTACTGAGAGACTTTTGGCATAAAGCAAACAGGAATAATACAAACAAGAAGTAGTAAAATATAACCCAAATAAATCAGTTGGATCTTTTTCACTGAAAGATCAATAGCAATAAAATGCAGCAATATGCACAGGATACTTTCAGGGGACACTTTAAGGTGAATAGTCCTGAAAGTAGAGACAATCACAAAAAAAAAAAAATGATAACTGATTGCAGTATGATATGAACACTTTATGCAGAACCAACAACTCTGCTTAAATTGAGCTCTATGGGTTCAGGCAGGAGGGCAGAAGAATGACCAGTCCAGTGTCAGACCACTCTCTTCTATTCCCCGACACCACAGTCCCAAAGAACTGTTTAAACAGTTAGTTCAGCTTAGATATTTTACCCTTTACGTCTTTAGACCTGCTCATTTAGTAGATAGAGTCCTGGGTGAAGGTATGGGCCCTTATAGTACCAATGGATTTAATCTCTTGTGAGAGGAATATGTTGTAGTCTCTCAGAAGAAATGAAGGCCTTGTGTCTTCAGCTAGCTCGTTGGTGGTGCACTTTAGATGTCCTGACAAGCAGGGTGGAGCAATGTATGTTTAAGGTGTCCTGGTAAGCAGGGTGATGCAAAGTATGCTTGTGGAGGTCTGGCAAGCAAGCGAAATCCTGTCGCTGCTCAGCAAGAATAAGCGTAGCAAAAGGTCTCTAGCTAAATTAATGTGACAAAATAATGGTGTCTGCATCCAGTGTCCTTTGTTAAGAGAAGATGGTTATCTGGTGACTGGAATGCCTCATGATGTCTGTACAGATGCACCTTGTGATGATCCAGGGTCTCTCGGCTGGTAAGATGTCTGCGACTGACCCTTCTCCAGCATCCTGTCTTCTCTCTTACCATGTGTTCTCTCTGGCTCTCTGGCAGACTCATGGTGTCCTTCCCCCCAGCTCCCCCTGGTCTTGCTGGAGGCTGTAGTCTTCCCCAGGGAATCAATAAGGGGCCACCTGTTTTCAGGACTACATGTCCCAGAAACCTTTGCTCCTGCTGTCCTCCCTTGGGATTGGTCCCTCTCCCCCCTGCCAATGAGTGGATGACTTCCTGTGTGAGTGCCACTCTCTGTGCATGTAAAGGGGAGAGGAGGGGACAAAATCCCCCCCGCATCTGCTGACAGGCGAGGAGGAAATCCCCCACAGCTGCTGACAAGCCTGTCTGAAGTAACTGTGTCTCTGCCTGTGTCTGGTGGCAGTGAAGGGATTAGCGGGGAGTACGAGTAGGCTGAGCGGCACCCACTACACAAGTATCTCCTAAAATAGTGGTTAATCTCTTAAAGACAAGAAAGAAAATTAACTTCCACTCGTCGGATTACCCCCCTCAGGTGTCACATTTGGCACCTTTCGGGGGGGAGAGGAGGGGTGTCCGATTACGTCAGCAGCCTGGCACTCTCCTCTTCCCTCCTCCACCGCCGGGCCAGTGAGAAAAGCGCAGCGGCGGCTCGTGAATGCGCAGTAGGGGCCCGGCTGTGAAGCTGAAAGGCTACACTTCCAGGTTCCCTTACCCCCAATGACGGTGGCAGCACACGACCAGCCGATCCGAAAATCGGCGGCGGTGCCAACATTACTGGATTCCAGGACAGGTAAGTGTCTTACTGTTAAAAGTCAGTAGCTACTGTATGTATGTATTTGTAGCTGCTGACTCTTCATTTTTAAAGAGGTGGCGGCCTCCGCTTTAATTCCTTATCGTTTATAATTAAACTGTGGCTTAAACCAGCAAAACATAGATTAAAATTCATCCAGTTCTGCAGAGACAGGCCAAATTTTGATCCATGTATGAGCAGGCTGGTTGTACAGAAGTCGATCCATTGATCGACTTCTGTACAACTAGCCTGCTGTAAATTTTTTGCAATTCTCCCCATCAGAACACAATAGCTCAGCAGGAGAATTCCCCTAGCCACCTAAAATGTGTGGCTAGGGGAATTGGGCCATTTGTCTTTCATTCAATCTGCTGGTTGAATGGAAAAAAAAAAAGTAATGTATGTGCTGCTTTAGTGCGGTATGGAAGAACAATCAGTAAATCGCACTACTGAAAATCTCTTATCTAGTGGTTTATGTTACAAGCATTGTGATACAAGAAAAGAGATCAAGCCTATGAGATTTTAGATTAAGCTACTAAAAATTGCTCATGTAGTTAAAGTCTAAAAAGATTGACTTACAAAAAAACAGGCTGCTAATTTTGGAGTTGACATCTACATAACTGACTATCCTGGTTACCAAGATGCAAATCAAGCAAGCATGTTTCCTGCTGCCCAGCCCCAAATAAAGTGAGTTACGCTGTGCCATTTGACTTTGTACATTTATTTTTGTTCAAAATCTGGTGCCCATTCAGCATCCATCAGGAACACATGCTTAATGGTGCCATTTAACAACTGAGTGAGACCAAAGGATTCAACTGGCAAAAGTCACAACATTTTGATAATTTTAAAACTCTAGTCGCTATATACAGGGTGGCCAGTTTAAAGTGTTTGTTAAGCCAATCACAGCCAAAACACACCTTCTTACTGGGATCAGTTGTCATCTTTCTGCTCTTCTCTATCATCTCAGAATTCCAGGGGGTGGGGCTGAGCACTGCTGCTGAGGTCAGCTGGAGAGACAGAGCCTGCTGTGTTATCTAT
>BLSH010555888.1:663578-703221 GCA_018402905.1 Glandirana rugosa
CCTAACCCTGAACTTGCAATCCTGCACCTAAACTTAGACAACTTCCCCGGGAAATATAGGACAGTCATAATACACATATTACTGGCCGCCAAATTAAATATTACCAGGAAGTGAAAATCCCCTGATCCTCCTTCCCTCCAAGCAGCAATTGCAGATCTCAATCTGCAGTGCGAAATGGAAAAAATGCTAGCAAGGAAAAACCTGTCACTACCTAAATTCCTATCTACTTGGGAACCTTGGCTTTCCCACCCGAAGTGCACTGTCAAAGCCTAATTCCCTGGAATCACTCACCGATAGACTGGAACACTGGTACCCCCCCATACCCTTTCCCCTCCCCCGTCTGGTACTATTCTAAGAGTTGCATTAACGGCTATACCCATCAAGTTGTTTGATATACCTATTCACTCACCCAAGATGATTCACTGTGTAATAGCATTACTCCACCCTATTGTGACCAGTCGGAACATCTGTGTGCTATTTGTACTGAGCATGTTGTTTACTCTGTAACACTATAATTCTTAATAAAAATTATTGAAAAATAAAAACAATATTTAAAAAAAAAATATTTTGCATTGATACAAGTCCCCCCGGGGCAATACCTGGGCCCCCATATGCTTTTTATGGGCAATAACTTGCATATAAGCCTTCAAAATGGGTACTTTGGATTTTTCAAGTTCGGGTCCCTAGACTTCAATGGGGTTTTGAAGTTCGGGTCCAAACTTTTGCGATGTTCGAGAACTCTGGTGCAAACTGAACCAAGGGGTGTTCGGCCTAACTCTATCCTTTAAGTTCAAAGAAAGGCTGTGTGTTGCCTGTCCACTGCAACGAATTAGGAGCTGAGTGAATTTTTGGCAGGTATTTTGCAGTACTTGCAGGGTCCATAAAGGGATAAACAATGGGAAATTCACATGTAAGTTTTTTTCATTATTTTTCCCTGACAATTTAGGTCCCAGTACTCCCTGGTGTACTTTGGATTGGAGAAAAAGATTGCAAATCACAAAAATCAGATGACAATTCTGGTCTATGTAACCTTCATCATCTCTATCTCATGTGCTGCTGAAATGTGCATTGCACATATGACAACTGTTTCCTTGAAGCTGTTTATGACAAACACATCTCAAAGAGTCCAAGCAGATGTCTACCATTCAGTATAGGCTGAAACAATTGTGGTCGCCGTGCCCTATAGGGTTAATTCCCACCATGACCTCAAGAAAGGAGGAGGCGTAGCCTCTTATTTTTAAATCAGATTAATGTTTCATTGCTCCTTCTTAGACATTATTTTTATATCATATCCTGTTGCTGTCACTCTGCCAATTCCACAACAAAGATGCCTCGGCATCTGTATCCAAACGCGTGATATTGTACCCACCACGTGGAAGAAAGGGAGATTGCGAATCGGCTCTGTTTATTTGATCTTTTATGAACGCTGTTTAAAGAAAAACAATTGTGAATGCTCATTCAGCTGAGATTGAATTAGAAAGTATATTCAGCAGGGTGCCACTATGGAAACATGCTGCAGCCATTCATCTTGATTAGTTTACAAACTAAAATGCTGTTTTTACTATTCAGAAAATGTAAAAATGCCCCACCTCTTTTATTCTGTTTCTTTTCTAACATGGAATACAGTCTTTGTAGATGATGGTGGGATGGATGGATTTTGTTATTCTCTGAGGTTTGCAGCCCCCTGAAGCCTGACTACAGACATTTTCTGGGGATAAAAAATTGCAGAAAAGTAAGCAAACCCAAAACATTTTATTTTAGCGTAGCAGAGTGGTAAAATCTCTGTAAGGGTTCGCCCCACTGAGAAGACTTACCCTCAATGTTTGTCCTGGTGACCACTGTCTCTGGTACAGAAAGTGAAAGAGGATGAAAAAAGCATTTTCATCATAATTTTCACCAGCGGCATATTTTCAGTGCAGAAAACTAAAAATTACCCCACATTTTCGTCAATTAACGAAATCTATGATGAAAATGAGTTACATTTTCGTCAACGAATGAAAACGGCATGAAAATGTGAGGGAGGCACATTTACCCACGTGAACTTCTGGTTTCCTCGGACCTCTGCCTGTAAAGCCTGTGAGTGTTTCCCCGCCCAGCAAGCAAGGTAGCAACTGCAGCATGCTTAGTGGTGTGGCATGCTTAGGACTGTGCAGCATTACTGGGCCTCCTCAGATGACTGTCCAGAGAACTGTGTGCATTACAGGCCTCCTCAGACAGAAGACTGTCCAGAGAACTGTGCAGCATTTTCAGGCCTCCTGACCATCCAGAGCACTGTGTGCATTACAAGCCTCCTCAGACTGTCCAGAGAACTGTGTGCATTATGGGCCCCCTCAGACCATCCAGAGCACTGCACACCAATTACAGGCCCTCTCAGAACACGGCCCAAAGCACTGTGTGCATTACAGGCCTCCTCAGACCGCCCAGAGCACTGTGAGCATTACGGGCCTCCTCAGACCATCCAGAGCACTGTGTGCATTACAGGCCACCTCAGGCTATCCAAAACACTGTGCAGCAATTCCAGGCCTTCTCAGACCACCGTCCAGAGCACTGTGAATTACAGACCTTCTCAGACCATCCAGAGCACTGTGCAGCATTACAGGCCTCCTCAGACCACCATTTAGAGCACTGTGCAACATTTACAGGCCTTTTCAGACCACTATCCAAAGCACTCAGGCATCTCACATCAAGATTGGCATGGATCTACATTACTGGACAACATGATTGACATTGGATTTACATTAGGGGAAAATGGTTATTTAAAAAAAGAGACTTGTGGGGATGTGAGCGGCGGTGGACGCTTTTCCTGAGAGCTCCATCTGAATCCTGGCCTAATCCTCATTAATCCTCTGCTTCTGAGCGCTGGTTGGACTCCATCCTTCAGGTTTACCTTCTACTACTCCTGGTGCCCTTGTCTGGGGGGGGGTATTTTGAGTCCGGACGGGCTTTTTTGGATTGCGCCCTACTCGGGCTTTGAAGCCGCGGCCGCAATTAGACGGCGACCGGATCGGCCGCGATTTGGCGGATTCCTGAGCCATCTACCCTTAGTTCCAGGGGATCCTGCAGTGCTTCTGGGGGACCGAGACTGAAATTGGTGCTGAGTGAGAGGGAGTGTGGGGGCCCCAATCTGCTGATTGCTGCTGGGTGGAGGTGGAAGGAGCTGACACGGCGGCCATATTGCCCACAAGCATGCATGTTCCCTTCTACTTTCAGGGCTCTTAAGACTCTGGGAGTTGGCTGGGTGTACGGAGTGCTGGCCCTGCTGCCTCATCCCTGGATCCTGTGCTCAGTAACTGAACCCCCGCATGCGTGGACCCAGGGGATCTGGAGCGGCTCCGGCGAGTGTTTGATTTTTCTGGGCCCTGTGTTTCTCTCATCTGGGGGTGAACTATTTGCCTAACCTGCATCTCACATCTTCCAGTTAACTGGCCCCTCTCTCCCAGCATATTGGGTGCAGCTCCTAACATTCCTCTCTGCAATAATCTCTTTTTTATCATCTGTCTGTTGTGGGTGAGCCCCCCCCCCCCGCTGTTTCTGGCCTGTTTTTCCCAGGACTTCATGGAGCCTGGATCCTCCCTGGGGGGTCCGACCTCCCCCTCTCCTTCCCAGGACGGCACTGCTGTTATCCTTGCCGCTATTGAACAGAGTAGTTCGGCTATGCTTGTCAGAATCTATCACTTGGCTGAGGAATGTACACTTATAAGAAATGACCTGGACAAAATCGGAGGCAGGCTGTCAGAATCTGAAGCCAGGATCTCTGCCACTGAGGATCTTACGGCCTCCCATACAAATACTATTGTGGACTTACAACGCACAGTCCAAATGCTTGTCTCCAAATCAGATGATGCAGAAAACAGGGCCAGACGTAATAATGTCCGGGTTCTGGGCCTCCCTAAAGGTAAGGAGGGTGATCACCCTACACTCTTTGCCGAGGGTTTCTTCAAGGATCTCCTGGGTTTCACTGATCTCCCCCCCAACTTACGTAGTGGAACGAGCCCACCGAGTCCCTACGGGACGAACCATCCCTGGCGCTAACCCGAGACCCTTTCTGGTTCGCTTTCTTATCTTCAGGGACCGGGATAAAATTCTTTCTGAAGCTTGTAAGCACCCTTCACTAACCCACGGTGGCTCCGCCATTATGCTCTTTCCGGATTTCTCTGCAGAACTTCTGCGTAAGAGGAAAACGTTCACTGATGTCCGCCGGCGCCTACGTGAGAAAGGCATCAAATACAGCATGCTCTACCCTAGTCGTCTCAGGGTCCCACATAATGGATCGGTCTGCTTCTTTGAGAATCCTTCTGATGCAGATGACTGGCTGAACACCATGAAATAATCTGTATCTCAATAATGACACTCTCCTCCCCCCTGGATCTAACCAGAATTCTCAGATCTAACTGTCCTTTTCTCCTTTATCACTCATCCTTTTTCAACGGAGTTGTTTGGAAGACTAAAAACGAAGCTACATCGAGTTCCCCCTCTTGCAGTGGAGAGGAATTCGTTCCAGTTCCCCCCCCCCCACACTTCATCGTTCAAGAAGTGACTTTGGTCTTCGGTGTGAAACAGCTCTCTGGAGGCCCTCCATCGGGAATAACAGGAGTTTCTTCTCCACTCTGGTTTGTGTTACTGTTACGGGACTGAAACTTCTAGCCTCGTTATGTTGGGGTTTTGGCTAGCTAGTAGGGGTTTTGCAAATATGTTCTTATTGTTCCATACTCACGGTGTGCTCATGGCTCTCCATACGAATGGTCTCAGGGTAAGCCTACCATGCTACAATCTGTCTCCATTCAGTGGGGACCCCCGGGTAAAGTTAATCTATCAGTCTTTATGCATATGTTCTTGTCTCTATGGCTCTTTCTGCGGTTAAATTAGTCTCGTGGAATGTGCCGGGCCTAAATGATAAATTCAAAAGATCTATAGTTTTTAAATACTTAATCTCCCATAAACCCCATATACTCTTTTTACAGGAGACACATCTCACCGGCTCCCGAGTCATGGCCCTGCGTAGGCCCTGGGTGCGACAAGCTTTCCACGCCACACACTCCACTTACTCCAGGGGGGAATCGATACACATTAATAAATCTCTGCCTTGCAAGGTAATCAAAATTGTTTCAGATCCTGGTGGGAGATTTATTATTCTCCTGATTGAAACTTACTCATTAAAGGGGGCTCTGGTGAATGTATATCTACCCCCTCCAGTGGGCTGCGGTTTGCTATATACTATTTACAAAAAGTTGGCTCCTCTACTACCTGCCCATGTTATTATCGCCGGAGACTTTAATGCAATTCTTGACGCAACCCTAGATTCCTCTAACCCAAACCGTATGGCTTCTGCAGAGCTGAAGGGCTGGGCTGACACCTTTGGTGTGGAGGAGTTGTGGCGCTGGAAACATGTTGATACTAAAACTTTCTCCTGTATGTCATTCACTCATAAGTCTGGCTCTAAGATTGACCTTGCCTTTGGGAATACTCAGGTCTTAACTAAACTGTCAGGAGCTTTGTACCTTCCAGCGGGGCTCTCAGACCACTCTCCCTTGGAGTTAACTCTTCAGGTGGGGGTGCGAAGAGACTCCGGAGCCTGGAGACTGGCACCTAGATGGATTCAGGACGAGAAGGTGTCTGAAATAATTAATCCACTGATAGATTTCTATTGGTCCACTAATGAAGACTCTTCCTCCCCAGAGATGGTTTGGGATGCCTTTAAGGCCACAATTAGAGGGGGTTACATTTCTGCCATTAAATCGGTACGGGTTGACCATAATGCCACTACAACACAGCTGGAAGCACAGGAGGCTGACGCCTCTGCGGCCTTCGCTGATCATCCATCCCCAGAGGGGTTTTTACATCTAGCCCAAGCTAGAAGAGAGCTGAACCTCCATTTTACTTCCCTCACTCACACTGATGCTAAAGTGCTGGCGGGTAGACTTTTTGAGTCTGGGGATAAAAATGGCCGTCTTTTAGCCAACCTGGTGGCAGAACCCCATTATCAGACGGTGGTCTCCGGGCTGCTATCTAGGGATGGTTCGAGTATAGATACCCCCGAGTCCCGGTCCCGGACCCGGGCTTCTGGGCAGCGAGGGGGGTAAAGAAACTGGAGCACCTATTAGCAGCTGGCCACTTTCCCTCTATTGATTCCTTCAAGGAACATTTCGGGCTCCTTAACCAGCACTTCTTTAAATACTTACAAATCCGCCATGCCTTCAACGCGCAGTTCGGTCCCAGTCCTCCATCTCTACTCCGCTCGTCTTCAGAATCTGCCCTCCAAGAAGCCTCTTTGGCAAAACCTACCTCCTCATTCTACAAAGCTCTCCAACCCTCAGTCCACTTCGGAATGGAGAATTTATTTAACAAATGGAAGAGTGTGTGCCCTGAGCTGGAGGCGGAGGACTGGGAAGACATGTGGGATTATCCATTTACACAATTGGTCTCAGTCAGGGATCGTTTAATTCAGTTTAAGATATTACACTGTGTATATATCACTCTGCATAGACTCTCTAAAATGTATCCTAATTCAATTATGGTATGCTGGAAGTGTGGGAGTGCCGGAGCTGATTTTCTACACATGTTTTGGACATGTCCTGCAATTCGAGATTTTTGGGGTGGGATCATAGCCTTTATTGAAGCTCTCACTATAATTCATATTCCCTCAAAGGTTGAGATTTGTCTGCTGGGTTTGGTGGGCGATTTGACTCATCGCCGGGTGGCCAAGACTCTCCTTGGTTTGCTCCTTTTCTACGCCAGGAAGACCATTCTCCTGCGCTGGAAACAAGCGTTGGCCCCCACGCTTGACTCTTGGAAATCTTTAATAAACTCCATAGTCCCTCTATACAAAGCTACATATGCCGCTAGGGGATGCCCAGCTAAGTTTGATAAAGTATGGCATATATGGTTGGAATCAGACTCTACCAATGCCTTGCAATGAAGGCTCTGGCAAGTATGCTTAGGTTAATTTAATGGTCCAGTGGTCGTTCCTTTATGAGTGTGTCTTCCCTCAATTCCCGTATGGCAACTAACCGGCATGGTTTACAACATACCCCTGATTGCCTCCTTTTTGTTGGTGACACCCCTTGGGTCCAGGTATCGGGTGGTTATGAGCACTTCCAGGGACTGGGTTGTTTTAATTTTATGTTTTATATGTGATGTATTTTTGTTTGGTTCTCTAAGCCTGGGTATGCCCAATAGGCTTTGTTTTGT
This sequence comes from Glandirana rugosa, assembly GCA_018402905.1. NCBI lineage: Eukaryota > Metazoa > Chordata > Amphibia > Anura > Ranidae > Glandirana > Glandirana rugosa. The sequence continues at coordinate 670,767 of BLSH010555888.1, forward strand.
TAAAATTGAAAAGATTTTCAATAAATACAAATTTTCAAAAAAAAAAAAAAAGAGACTTTTTCTACAGTGTGGGTGTTTTTATTTACCATTTGCTTTTTTTTTGAGAGTGAGTAACAAGGGGTACCATGTACCCAGCTCCTTCATGTAGAGTGGAATGGGGCAGGTATTTGGGAACCCCCTTGTTTTAAAGGGGGCTTCCAGTTTGCAATAAGTCCCCCCACATCCATTTTATGGGACAAGACATGAGAACGAGGTCCTTGCCCCTTATCAACTTGGTGACAAGGTGCCTTGCACTGGTAGCTTGACTTGCAAAATACCCTCAGAATGTTGAGGCATGTGGCCTAGTATGGTTCAGGAAGGGAGGGCTTTATGCTAACTTACACCTCTTTCCTCACAACACAGTCTGCATTCCTGGATAAGGGTCTGGTTTAAAGAATAAGTTAAATTTTCTGAACATGTTATATAAACATATTTAGGGTGTAACATGTTCAGCATCAGACCCTCTCTCCCCCTGATCCCTCCCCTTTGTGGCAGTGAGCTGGCAATCTTATCCCTGTATTCCCTGCCACAATTCAAAGAGAGATCCCCGTGAATCACTGTTTAACTAATATAAAATACAAGTACCAACAGCCTTTGAAGCGGTCAGCTTGTAGTTCTCAATGATCTACCATGGCACTGTTGAGCACTGTGGTAGTCCATTAATTCTTCCTGTCAGTGTAAAACTGACGTACGATGTATGGGCAGACAGCTTACACTGACAGTCTGCAGGAGACCTGCATTGTATGAGCGATCTGCTGATCGCTGGTACAATGCTTTCCAGGCTCCTAAAACAAAAAATAGTAAATGTACATTTTTTTACCTGCAAAAAAATGTGCATTTATTTTTTGTTAAAAGGTGAAATTATCCTTTAAGTGGAAATGGGAACCCTTTACCATTTTTTTCTTTACAGTGGCTCTAAAGGCTGAAAGTTTTTTTTTTCAGGCGCAAGCACAGAGCCTAGCTGAGCGGACATGCACTGCTAGCACTCCGCTCCATGGGAACAAAAAGACAGCCACAGATAACCCTCTGCAGTCCGCCGTAGCCAGCGAACCAGCTCGCGACTTCCTGCCGGACCTGGGCACACAACGGTCACCTTGTTATGGTGCACAGAGATACCAAAACTAAGTTTAAGAACTCCTCCATTAAGGAGGCCCTGGCCCGTGAACCAGCCAAAATGGTAGCGGTGCACACCTCCTCCAGCAGCGGGGCACAAGCTTGCAAGCGGCTCCTGGAACTCCCTGAACTTCCACAAGATTCGGACACCGAATCCTTCCCCCCTACAGCTACTTATCCTAACCAGTCAGCCTCACCAACATTACTGCAGCAGATAGAACGGATGCTGCACAAAGCCCTGAGACAGACCTCAGAACATATCACTAACAGCTTCATTAGAGAGATCAGAGAGCCGGGCACACATACTACTGCACTGGAGGAGAGAGCTGATGAGCTAGAGGCCACAACACATGATTGCATAGCTGAAATAGAAAACCTGAAACAAGAAACCCAGATTAGAGGACTACAAAAATAGGGCAAGGAGATGAAACCTCTGCATAAGGGGGATCCCAGAAACTGTGTTTGATCTGCACCACCATAACCGCCCTATTCCAGGAGCTCCAACCTGCTATACCCATTGAACGCCTGGAAATGGACAGGGTCCATACAGCACTGGTGCCCAAGAAGCAGGATGGCCCCCCACGCTATATAATCTCAAACTTCCACTACTATCGTACAAAGGAACAACTCCTAAACGCTGCCCGAGAGAAAGAGGGCCTCACATTCCAGGGGCACAAATACCAACTCTTCCCTGATCTCTCCCAGCTGACCATCACAAAATGCAGAGCTATGAAACCTCACTTGGCGGAGCTTCAACAACATATAACCTACCAATGGGGATTTCCTGTCTCGGTCTGCTTCACCTACCAAGGGTCCAAGTACAAATGTAGATCACCAGAAGAACTACAACACACTCTGCAAGAATTATATCTGGTTGAGAACCCTCAAAATGTGGACCATCATGCCACAGATGCATCCTCCCCGACTAAGTCATTCTTGTCCCCTGGAAAACAAAGCGACTCCCATGTTCACAAAAGAGCCGACTAACCCCTGGATCCCTGGACCAAGAAGACTCGATGGATTGAATTCTGCTATGTAGCTAACATTGCCTTCCTTTGTCACAAGCCAAAGGATTGCCTGTTCTAGGTCGCAAGTATTCAATAGCTGTTTGTTCTGTCGTTAGGACTAATGTTCCAGTTCTGTGCCAACCCGCACTTAACAATGTTTATTTTAAAAAAAATTTTGGTGGGCCAAATTCACAGTTACTTGTCTCAGTTGGACAGGAATCATTCATATAAACATCCAACCCCTCTTTTCCTTTTCACCCCTCTTAATAAGTGAATACCAACAATACTCTGCCACTCTGAAAACACCCCGCTATCTTCACCTTACCTATACCCTGTCAAAGTTTCTATTTTGGACTCCTCCTCCTGTCACTTGGCACTTCTGGATTTCAAACTGAATGTGCATCTACTACACCTACATTGCTAGGAAAGTGCCAATATTGACTTTAAACTCTGCAAAATAAGTGACCCAGGGTAATCCAAAGACTAAACTGAGCAATGGTCCTGCAACAAGGATACTAAAGGATTGATTCAGTTACATTCCTCTCAAAATTACTTGGGCCTGCAGAACACCACCTATAATATTTTACCTGTTGTATAGGTCTATGTTCCCATGCTGAAGACCTATATGCTCCAACTAGCCCTGTTCGCCCATCCACCCCTAATATGTGGACCCACAAAGACGGCCACCCCCCCACAGGGATCTTTCCCCCCCACACAGGCTTCGCTAGTTACTTGGTTCAACTGTAATTGCCTAATGTTATTTATTATCTCTAGGTACATTAGATCCTGTCTAAATTGGCCCTAGTATGCATATGTATGAATGTGAGTTAGGGACCTTAGATTGTAAGCTCCTTGAGGGTAGGGACTGATGTGAATGTACAATGTATATGTAAAGCACTGCATAAATTGACAGCACTATATAAGTACCTGAAATAAAATAAAATAAATAAAATCTCTTATGTACTCTCCTCTTTTTTCCACCCTAGCTCCTCTCTGATCCCCCCTCTTGCTTCACGAGTCCACGTGGGTTGCTATACCCATCTGCCACCCTGCACGATCCAGTAAATTTTATACATCACTACAAACACCATGGCCCCCCTATACATTATCACCCTTAATATACAGGGTTTCAATATTCCTCAGAAACATATAAAAGCATTCAAATACTTCAAATCACAGAAAGCACATATAGTTTGCCTTCAATAAACGCACTTCACCACACGCGACACCCCCAAATACTATAGCCTATACTATGCACAAGTTTACAATGCCCCAGCTTTGACCAAACAATGAGGCACTTTAATAGGTTTCCACCGCTCAACTCTATTCACTCCTAAAACCACCATACAAGACCCTGATGATCAATATTTAATCCTCACTGGCTACATAATGGACACCGAAGTCACTGTAGTATCACACTATGCCCCTAACAAACAACCCAACCCCTTCCTATCCCATCTCATGCAGGTAGTTTCAACCCATAAGATGGGTACCCTTATGTGCAGTGCTTCAAATCAAACCTTACTCCCCTTCCTTGATAAATCTCCCTGCACTCCATCTGCCAGCCCCACCAAACTGACTTTTTCCTACCTTCTCAACAAACATAATCTAATCGATACTTGGAGAAAGTCTAACCCAACGAAAAGACGCTATACCTACTATTCCCATCCACACAAAACCTTCTCCTTTATCGACCATATCCTTGCCACTACAGGTTTATCCCCAGAAATCCTAACCTCAACTATCCTTCCCATCCCCTGGTCGGACCATAGCGTGGTTCTCACCTCCCTAGCCTCCCCAATTCCAAGAGCACAAGATAACACGTGGTGCCTCCCAGAGCACATCCTTAAACACCCCTCACACCGCTTTGATATTGGACAGGCTTTGTCAGATTATTTAGACTTAAATAATACTCCCGATATCTCCCCTCTTACACTGTGGGAGGTCCATAAACCCGGCCTACGTGGAGCGTTTCAACGCCAAACTGCCCTGTTCAACCGAGAATGTAAACAGGTTGAGCATAAATTAGAATCTGACTACATGACTTGTTACACTGAATTTAATCACAACCCTACACCCACCGCAAAAACCAAATTAGATAACGCCGTCTATATATAGACCTATTCTTCACCGACCACGCAAATAAAGCCCTGCGGCGATCCAGACATAAACATTTCATGAAAGCCAACAAACCTGACACCCTCCTAGCATGTACTCTCCACAACGCAAATAAACCCAACAAACCCATCCGCCTTAAAATAGCCAAAGACACTTTAACCAGCAATCCACTTAAAATTGTACACACATTCAAGACTCACCTCACCAAACTATAAGCTGCTGACATCAGCTTTAACCATACCGCAGCAGATAACTTATTTTCCCAAATTAACTTCCCAACGCTAACTAGGTCCGATCAAGGATAGAGTTGAGCGGACACCTGGATGTTCGAGTTCGTCGGGTTCGGCAGAACCTCGTGAAACCGTTCGGGTTCGGCACTGAACTCGATCCGAACTTGACCCCGGACACCGAACCCCATTGAATGGTGACCCGAACTTTTGGGCACAAAAATGGCTGTATAAAAGTCATGGAAAGGGCTAGAAGGCTGCAAAAGGTAGCAAAATGGGGGTAAGAGTAGGACAAGTGTCCTGCAAACAAATGTGGATAGGGAAATAACTTAAAATCACATAAAAAAAAATAAAAATGGGAGGAGGAGGTGGATGTGGAGTAGGATCCTAGAGGTTTACTAGGCCGTGACCGTGGCAGTGTAGGTGGAAGTGGCGGTGGTGGAGGAGGAGGAGGTAGCCAACACTGTTTTTTGTTTGTTTGTTTTTTTTAGAATTGGGGTAGCCCCCAAAATATTGAGACTTATTAAAAAAAAAAAAAAAGGATACCAATGGTTGTGTGAGGCCGGTCTAAATGTCACAAGGTACAGACAAGTCTTGTGGGATCCATGTCTGGTTCATTTTAATAAAGGTTAGCTTGTCCACGTTGGCTGTGGACAGACGGCTGCGATAACACCTTGTCTGTGATTAAACCCCCTGCCATACTAAACACACGTTCAGACAATACACTGGCTGCAGGGCAGGCCAGCACCTCCAAGGCATAAATGGCAAGCTCAGGCCATGTGGCCAATTTGGAAACCCAGAATTTGAATGGGGCAGACCCATCAGTCAGTACGTGTAGGCGTGTGCACATATACTGTTCCACCATGTTGCTGAAATGCTTCCTCCTGCTAAGACGTTGCCTATCACCTGGTGGTGCTGTTTGTGGTGGCGTGCTGCTGACAAAGCTTTTCCACATTTCGGCATGCTAACCCTGCCTTCTGAGGTGCTGGCGGTGCCACAGCTGCGTTGGTGACCTCTTCCTCCTCTACCTTCGCCTTGTGCTTCCACTGAGCCCCCGGTGTCATTTGGGAATGCCCTCAGCAGTGCGTCTACCAGAGTGTGCTTGTAGTTGCGCATCTTCCAATCATGCTCCAGTGAGGGAATTAAGGACGACACGTTGTCCTTGTAACGGGGATCCAGCAGGGTGGCCACACAGTAATCAGCACAAGTTAAAATGTGGGCAACTCGGCTGTCGTTGAGCAGGCACTGCAGCATGTAGTCGCTCATGTTTGCCCGGCTGCCCAGAGGCAAAGACAAGCTGTCCTCTGTGGGAGGTGTATCCTCTGTGTCCTCCATATCTCCCCAGCCACGCTCCAGTGATGCCCACGAGCTGCGTTGGGTGCCACCCTGCTGTGAACACGGTTCTTCCTCCTCCTCATCATCCTCGTCCTCCTCATCCTCCAGAACTGTCCCCTGGCTTGAAAATTTTTGACCTGGCCTATGCTGTTGCAGGAACCCACCCTCCCAGCCACTTGTGAATGACTGGCCTAATAACCGTGGAAATGACCCCTCTTCCTCCTCCTACTGTGCCACATCCTCTTCCATCGTCGCCCAAAGTGTTTTTTCAAGGATACTTAGAAGTGGGATAGTAACCCTGAGAACAGCGTCATTGGCACTGGGCATGTTGGTGGAGTACTCGAAACACCGCAATATGGTAAACAGGTCTCGCATGGAGGCCCACTCATTGGTGGTGAAATGGTGCTGTTCCGCAGAGCGACTGACCCATGCATGCTGCAGCTGAAACTCCACTATTGCCTGCTGCTGCTCGCACATTCTCTCCAGCATGTGCAAGGTGGAGTTCCACCTTGTGGGCACGTCGCATAGGAGGTGGTGAGTGGGAAGGCCGAAGTTCCGCTGCAGCGTAGACAGGCGAGCAGCAGCAGGGTGAGAACACCGAAAGTGCGCACAGACGGCCCGCACTTTCTGCAGCAGCTCTGACATATCCGGGTAGTTTTTTAGAAATTTCTACACCAGCAAATTTAGCACATGTGCCAGGCAAGAGATGTGCGTCAAACCGGCTAGGCTCAGAGCTGCTACGAGATTTCGCCCATTATCACACACAACCAGGCCGGGCTTGAGGCTCAGTGGCAACAACTGAGATATAGCGTCCCTGCCCATTCTTACTGGTCCACGTATCAGTGGTTATGTGGACCTTGCCACAGATGGCGTTGCGCAGTGCTTACTTGATCTCGTACCTGATTTGTTTGTGTAGGGAAGGGATGGCTCGCATGGAAATGTAGTGGCGGCTGGGAACCAAGTACTGTGGGACAGCCACCGCCATCAGGTTTTTAAAACTGTCTGTGTCCACCAGACGGAATGATAGCATTTCAAAGGCCAGGAATTTTGAAATGCTGGCATTCATGGCCAGGGATCGTGGGTGGGTAGGGGGGTACTTCTTCTTTGTTTCCAGTGTTTGGGAGATGGAGAGCTGTAAGCTTCCATGGGACCGTGTGGAAATGCTTGGGGACAGTGGCGGACATGGTGGCGTTGCTGTCACATCATCTGTTTGCTGGGTGGCAGGTGACACTGGCACTGTAGAGGTGGAGGAAGAGGCCGAGGCAGCAGCAGAAGAGGAAGCAGGAGGAGGCAGAGACCTTTCTTGGATTTTGAGGTACTTATTCCACTGCAGCAAGTGCTTTGAATTTAGAAGCCTGGTCATGCAGGTTGTGCTCAGGTTTAGAACATTTAGGCCTCGCTTCAGGGTCTCATTGCACAGTGTGCAAACCACTCGTGTCTTGTCGTCAGCACATTGTCTGAAGAACTGCCACGCCGGGGAACGCCTTTGAGCTGCCTTTGGTGTGCTAGGTCCCTGGGTGCGGTGGGTAGTAGCTGGCCTACTGTCTAGGGGATGCTTGCTCCGCTTTTGCAACCTGCTTCCTCTTTTGCTGTGCTGGTGCCTCTGTGCTACCACCACCTCTTCCTCCAAACTGCACACGTCACTCGCATGACCTTCATTCCATGTGGGGTCTAGGACCTCATCATCCTCCACATCATCTTCCACCCACCCTTCACCACTGCCCTCCTTGTCAGTCTGCACATTGAGGAAAGCCGCAGCAGTTGGCACCTGTGTTTCGTCATCATCATCACAGACTTGCTGTCGTGGTGTTTCCATGTCCTCATCCTGAACCAGAAGTGGTTGGGCATCAGTGCACTCAATGTCTTCCACTTCTGGGCCAGGGCTATGTGGATGGCCCATGGAAAGCACAGCAGCAGAGTCATCAAAAAGCATAAGAGGCTGCTGCATGACTTGGGGCTCAGACTGCTTGGCTGATTTACAAGGAGCTGAGGTGAAAGACAGATGGCCATGGGGTTCAGGTGCCAACTCTGAGCTTTCATCAAGGGACCGAGTGGGAGACAATGTGAAGGAACTGGAGGCATTGTCAGCCACCCAATCTACTATTGCCTGTACTTGTTCTGGCCTCACCATTCGTTGAGCGCCATTCGGGCCTACCATATAACATTAAAGGTTATGTCGGCTGCCTGAGGAAGGTGTTTCACTTGTGCGTGTAGCTGGCACAGATCGACCACATCCTCTCCTTGCAACAGGAGCTTCAGCAACACCACCAACACCAGCAGCACCACTACCACCACCACGTACCTTATTTGACGCTCTCCTCATTCTGGACACAAATGTACTATGTAGCACTATTTATTAATACAAAAAAAAAATGATATTGTAGATGCAGTTTTTATTTTTGTTCAAGAAATGCACCGCTCACACCAGCAGCAGGAACCTCTCCCTACACCAGTATGAGATGATTTTAGAACGATAATCTGTCTTTCACAGCACCAACAGGAACCTCTCCGTAATGCAGTAGGAGATGGCTTTATAAGGACAAACTCTCCCTCAGAGCACCAACAGGAAACTGGGCCTAATGCAGTAGTAGTTGTTTTTAGAATGATAAACTCTCCCTCAGAGCACCAACAGGAACCTGGCCCTAATGCAGTAGTAGTTGTTTTTAGAATGATAAACTCTCCCTCAGAGCACCAACAGGAACCTGGCCCTAATGCAGTAGTAATTGTTTTTAGAACGATAAACACTCTCCCTCAGAGCACCAACAGGAAGCTGGCCCTAATGCAGTAGTAGTTGTTTTTAGAACAATAATCTCTCCCTCAGAGCACTAACAGGAACCTGGCCCTAATGCAGTAGTAGTTGTTTTTAGAACGATAAACTCTCCCTCAGAGCACCAACAGGAACCTGGCCCTAATGCAGTAGTAGTTGTTTTTAGAACGATAAACTCTCCCTCAGAGCACCAACAGGAACTTTTCCCTAATGCAGTAGTAGATGGTTTTAGAATGATAATCTCTCCCTCAGAGCAACAACAGGAATGCTTCCCTAATGCAGTAGTAGATGGTTTTAGAATGAGAATCTCTCCCTCAGAGCACCAACAGTTACGTTTCCCTAATGCACTATAAGATGGTTCTGAACGCTAATGTCTCCCTCACAGCACAGACAGAAACATCTCCCTAATGCACTATTAGATGGTTCTGATACGCTAATGTCTCCCTCACAGGACCGCAATGAAGGTCTCCCTAATGCAGTCTGAGATGGTTGTGAACGCTAATCTTTCCCTCACAGCAGCGGCATGAAGCTCTCCCTACTCTAGTCTGAGACGATCTGACATGCGGAGCTAGGTGACTCCAGCCCCATATAGAGGCTGGGTCACATGATGCACTGGCCAATCACAGCCATGCCATTAGTAGGCATGGCTGTGATGGCTTCTAAGGGCAAACTAGTGAAAAGCTTGTTGATTGGCTGCCCGGCAGCTATAGAAAAGGCGCCAAAAATACCCGAATACCGAACCCGATCCAGGACTTTTTTTTTAATGTCCGGGATCGGGTTTGGGGTATGGACACCCCAAAGTCCGGTACGGACACGATTTTTACAGTCCGGGTTTGCTCTAATCAAGGACAGCTCAAAAACACAAAAGAAAACACAAAAACATTGAAATGAAATAAACGACCAGGTCCAGACGGTTATTCTGCTATGTACTACTGCACCTATACAGGAATCTTATCCCCTATCTTAGCTGACGCATTCAAAACCATCCTCAAAGGCCACTCCTTTAGACAAAAATCACGAACTGCTATAGTATGTATGAGCCCCAAGCCCAGCACAGATGACACCTCCTATACCAACTACCGCACGATATCCCTCCTAAATCTTTATATTAAACTCCTTACCAAAATCCTAACTACCCACCTCAATAAAATCATTGGCAGGCTTATACACGAGATCAAACGGGGTTTATACCAGCGACAACATCCGCAGAGCAGTCCTCCTAGCCCATGCAGCTAGAGTACGGCGAATCCACGTATGCTTTCTTTCACTCAATATTAGGAAAGTTTTTGACTCGGTATCATGGTCCTACTTACACTACACCCTCCAGAAATGGGGCTTTGGTCCCCATTTCCTACAGTGGATTTCAGCCCTGTACGATAAACCCCGAGCCTACATCAAATATGCTGTATACAAATTTGAACCTTTCTCTATTGAAAGGGGCACACGTCAAGGCTGACCACTCTCGCCCCTCTTGTTCGCTCTCCTCATAGAACCACTAGCCCACTTAATTAGATCATCCTCAACCATAACTGGAATTGAATTAGGCGGTTATCAGCATTAGCTCTGCTTATTTGTTGATGATATCTTAATATTTCTATATTCCCCACAAATATCAGGCCCAAACCTACTCCCCATCCTTAATAGATTTGCTGCCATCTCAAGACTCGTAGTTAACCCGGGAAAATCCTTAGCATTAAATATTTCACTTATATTGACCGAACTGGAGGCAGCAAAGGGGGCCTTTCCCTTCTCGTGGGCCACCTCATCTATCCTTTACCTGGGAATTCAATTAACTGCTGACCATACACAACTCTTTTCGTACAACTACCCAAAGATCCTGAGACAGGTAACAAGCCTAATGAAACAATGGTCCTCCCTTCCTCTCTCATGACTAGGGAGGATAAGTATAATGAAAATGACCATCCTACCGAAAATGTTATACTTATTTAGAGTCCTGCCGATCCCAATCCCGGCTTACTACCTGAGACTTCTCCAAAAAAGGATGAATAATTTCATTTGGGGCACACTCAAACCCAGAGTGGCAAGACAAACAATTAGGGGTTGATTTACTAAAGCTTGAAAGTGCATATTTTGGTACAGCTCCACACAGAAACCAATCAGCTTCAAGGTTTTATTGTTAAAGCTTGATTGAACAAGCTGAGGTTAGAAGCGAATTGGCTACCATACACAGCTGCACCAGTTTTTGCACTCTCCAGCTTTAGTAAATCAACCCCTATTTCTCCGTAAACTCAGCGGAGGCCTAGGTCTACTCAACTTTGAAATATACTACAGAGCGGTCCAGTTGGCAAGCCTAACTAAATATCATGCCACACAAGAAATCCCACTTTGGGTAGCAGTTGAGTCGGTCGAATGTGATCCATTGTCGGTCTCCAATTTACTATGGCTGCGCCCAACAGACCGCTCTGCCCTGCGTCACCCTATAATCAAACACTTCCTTTCACTCTGAGACACATTAAAGGCAAAACATAAATTGCAATCCCCTCATAACCCCCTCCTTTCCTTCCTGAAAACACAGCTTTCCAACCAGCTTTGGAATCCCCAGCAGCATTTGCTAGCTGGTCCTCTCTAGGCCTACTTAGGTTACACCATCTGGTCAGCCAGTCCTCCTTCCTCTCATTCCCCATCGTCAAACCTATCCCCCTCAGAATTGTTTAGATACCTGTACGTGCCAATGGTATGAGATAACGCTCCACTCAATCACTTATCCACCTTCGAAACAATATGTAGGAGAGACCCACACGCCAGGGGCCTAATTTCAACCCCCTACACCCAACTCTCGGTTAAACACTATACGCCCTGCAGTGGGAGGAAGACCTTGGCCATACATTTGATATGGCTGACTGGTTGGCAATCTGGTCAGCAACCAAATCATCTTCACCTAGCATTCTAGCAGTGGAAGCTAACTATAAGGTCTTAACCCGCTGGTACCCAGTACCAGCACGAATAGCCAAATATGTCCCCTCTTACTTAGCGCAATGCTTTAGAGGCTGTTCAGATCACCACATCTGGTGGTCCTGTCCCATTGTACAAAACTTCTGGAAGGAAATTTTTAAACTAACATCTCAAATGTTTGGTATACCTATAGCCCCAGATCCTGGGAGTATCCTTTCTGAACTTGAAACCAGACTCATTATCCCACAAGCAATTCAAACCCCAACTCCTCACAGCAGCTAAACAAACCATAGCCAAATCCTGGAAATCCCCCATTTTAGTATTTGCTGAGGCTAAACATAGAATGACAAATTTTATGATCCATACCAAATTTGAAGCTATAGAAAAGGAGCAGGCCACCAAATTTGATCAAATTTGGAACCCATGGTTAATACATTGTTTACCACAAACCTTTAACCAAGCAGTCCTTCTGCCATGGTAATCATAACCTTGACCGGCACGATTGGCGCAGAACAGCGGATGGGACCAACCCTGTGGACTCTCCCTCCCCCTTATCCCTTTCTCCCACTTCTCGCTCTATCTATCCCCCATTCCTTCTCCTTTTTATACTACCAGAGACTCCTTAATACTTATTGAGACTAGACATATATTTCGCCATACTAGAGATCGAAAACTGTTCTATATAATTTAATTTATAATAATAATAATAATATATAATTTAATAAGTAGACTGTAAGTTGTCACCTCAGAACTTCCCCCCAGACACAGTCTTGTTCCCAACTGGGGTGTTAGGGAATTCTGGACAAATCATTGCTTAAACCCAAGTTAGCAAATATAATGTACAGTACTCCCACATGTCTGTGCTACATAAAAACAATAGCAAGATGTCTTGGATGTGGTTTACTATCGTTTGTTATCATCCAAACTGTCTCTGTACAATATTTGCATTGTATCTGCTATGGAAAAATCCAGTAAAACCATTCAACAAGCAAAAGGCTGAAGGTTCTTTTACCTCCATGCATTCTATGCATGAAGGTAGAAAAACAACATCCCAGCCCCCCCCCCCCCAATCCTTACCTGAGCTCCCTCCGATCCAGCTTCACGATGGCCTTGGTTGTCCCGGAACTCTCCATCCTCATTGGCTGAGACATTGGCTCCCACTGCTGTCAATCACAGCCAGTGAGCCAATGAGGAGAGATGGGGCGGGGCCGAGCCGTGGTTCTATGTGTCTTATGGACGCATAGAACAGTGGCTTAGGAGCAAGTACGCATTCGTGCCCTTAGGGCAAATGTCATTTTCTGGGGGCACTGCTGGAGGGTGAGGAGCCAGGGACACCAGAGGAGGATCATAAAAAAGAGCTGCCCTGTGCAAAACCACTGCACAGAGCAGGTAAGTATAAAATGTTTGCTATTTTAAAAAGAGGAAAGAAAAAAAATAAGCTTTAATACCACTTTAACCACTTGCACACTGAGCACTTAAACTCCCTTCCTAACCAGACCAATTTTCAGCTTTCAGTGCTCTCACATTTTGAATGACAATTACTCATGCAACACTGCACCCATATGAAATTTTTGTACTTCCTTTCACACAAATAGAGCTTTCTTTTGGTGATATTTAATCACCACTGGGTTTTTTATTTTTTGCGCTAAACATGAAAAAAGACCAACAATTCTGTAAAAAAATGCTTCTTCTTTGTTTCTGATATAAAATTTAGCGAATTAGTAATTTTTCTTCATAAATTCTGCCCAAAATTTATACTGCTATATATTTTTGGTAAAAATAACCCAAATCAGTGCATATTATTTGGTCTTTGTGAAAGTTATAGCGTCTACAAGCTATGGTGCCAATAATTGAAAATTGATCACACCTGATGTAATGACAGGCTATCTCATTTCTTGAGACACAAACAAGCAGGGAGGTACAAATACTCCCCAAATTACCCCCTTTTGTAAAGTAGACAGTCCATAGTATTTAGTAAGAGGCATTTGAAGTTTTTTCCCACAATTCTTTGCAAAATGAAGATTTTTTTTTTTTCACAAAATTGTCATATTAACAGGTTATTTCTCACAATCATATGCATACCACAAATTACACCCAAAAACACATTCTACTACTCCTCCTGAGTATGGAGATACCAATTGTGTGAGACTTTTACACAGCCTGGCAACCTACAAAGGCCCAACATGCAGGGAGCACCATCAGGTGTTCTAGGAGCATAAATTACACAACTCATTTCCTGACCACCTTTTGCACTTGTGAAGGTCCTGGAGCACCAGGACGATGGAAACGCCAAGAAAATGACCCCATTTTGGAAAGTAAATACCCCAACGTATATTCTATGAGGCATAATGAGTCTTTTGAACATGTCATTTTTTTCCACAAGTTTTTGGAAAATGTAGAAAGAAAATGAAAACTCATTTTTTTACACGAAGTTGTCCATTTATACAATATTTCTAACACACAGCATGCACCTAGCAAAAATTACACCCCAAAATATATGCTGCTACTCCTCCCGAGTATAGCGATACCACATGTGTGAGACTTTTCCACAGCCTAGCCACATACAGAGGCCCAACATGCAGAGAGCACCATCAGGTGTTCTAGGGGCATACATTTCAAATCTAATTTGACTACCTATTACACTATTGTGAGGCACTGTAGTGGCACTGATGGGCACTGTAGTGGCATGGATGTGACACGGATGAAAACTGATGTGGCATGGATGAGACATGGATGACCGTGAATGAGGCATAAATGAGCCATGGATGGGCATGGCTAAGCATGGATGGGGATGGCTGCGCCATGAATGTGGATGGATGAGCCATGGATGGGGATGGATGAGCCGTGGGTGGGGATGGATGAGCATGGATGGGATGGCTGAGCATGGATGGGGATGGCTGAGCATGGATGGGGATGGCCGAGTATGAATGGAGATGGCTGAGCACAGATGGGGATGACTGAGCATGGATGGGGAGGACTCAGCATGGATGGGGATGCCTGAGCACGGCTGGAGATGGCTGAGCAAGGATGGGGATGACTGAGCATGGATTTGGATGACTGAGAATGGATGGGGATCACTGAGCACAGATTGGGATGACTGAGCACAGATGGGGATGACTGAGCACGGCTGGGGATGACTGAGCATGACTGGAGATGTGTTAGGAAACGGCGCCAAACGGCTCTATTTAAACCCTCAGTGCCCTGCAGCCGGTGCTGTCCGTTATACAGCGTCTGAGTACCTGTGGGTCCCAGCTCTGTTCCTGTTTTCCAGTTCCTGTGATTCATCTTGTTTCCTGCTTAGACCCGGCCTGACCTGATCTGTTGTTATCTACCTGCACTGACCCCAGCTATCCACAACCATCTGATTGTCTGAGCCCTCTGTGCTTCTGCTGCCAGCCCGGTTACTAACTCTGCTTAGACTTGACCATTCTTTTGCCTGATCCCTTTTACCGCACTGCCAGCCAGTTGCCGACCCAGCCTGTACCACCACTCTTCTGATCTGCACGGCTGCTTGAGATCTCACACCATCATCAGTGACCATCCAGCCCTCAAGCCATCCTGCACTCTTGGACCTCCTGTCGCTCTACCAGGGGTCCCTGAATCAGGTGCGCTAGAGTGGTTGTTCCCTGCACAAGCCAGACTCAACCACCAGGTGCGTGACAGTAACGGACAGCCATGTCCGAGTCTGCGCAGGGAACACCCTTTGCTATGGAGGAACTGTGTGTCCACTTGGCCGGGCTCACGCAAGCAGTGAAGAACCTACAAGAAGGTTATACCCGGCTGGAGGAGCAAGTGCGTGAGCTTTCTGTCCCCACTGTACCTGGATGGGGAGCTGCATTTGCCTGCACCGTCGTGGCTCTGCCATCAGAGCCTAAGGTCCCTCTTCCTGACAAGTTTGCGGGGGATCAAAGCATATTCAGGGCGTTTTGGAACTCCTGCGAGCTGTACTTTGGCCTGCAGCCCCGCACCTTCTCCTTGGAAGCCACAAAAGTGGGGCTTGTGATCTCCTTGCTACAAGGAAGCGCCGAAGTAGCCACCCTGAATACGTTTTTTGATGCTATGACCAGACTATACCAGGACCCCCACCTCGCAGCCACAGCCGAAGCCGCCTTGCATGCCCTGCAACAGGGCCGGCACACAGCAGAGGACTATGTAGCCGAGTTAAGATGCTGGATCGCTGATACGGCATGGAACAATACAGCACTCTGCTACCAGTTCCACCTGGGGTTGTCGGAATACTTAAAGGATGAGCCCGCCCACGTCGGGGTACCCACGACCCTGGATGCCCTCATAAATCTGGCCATCCAGATAGACCAGCGGCTCAGGGAACGCCGGGCTGAAAGAGCTTCTGGAACATCTGCGGCTCCGCGCCTCACATGGATGATGCCCCATGTACCCAGTTACGCAGCTCCGGCTCCTTCCACCTCTGCACCATCTGACCAGTCAGAGCCGATGCAGATTGGCCTTCTCCGCCCGTCACTCACACCAGAGGAGAGACAGCGACGCCATGCTCTTAACCTGTGCCTGTACTGCGGGGAGCCCGGACACATGGTGAGGACCTGCCCAGCCCCCGGTAAGTGGCACCGCCGGATCAACGAGGAAGAAACCCCTGTCACTAGTAATGTCTCTCATCTGACCCTTCTTATCTCTTTGCAGTTGCCCGGAGGGGACATCCGAGTACCGGCCATTATTGATTCCGGGGTGTGTAGCTGCTTTGTTGACCAAACCTTTGCGGCACTACACCAGATGCCCCGTGTCCCAAGGTGCACAAGATGGCCATCCACCTAGCCGATGGAAAAGCCATCAAATCCGGCCAGGTTACCCATGAAACCCTTCCTATACCTGTTTCTACAACTGGTGAACACCAAGAACTGCTGGTCCTTGATGCCATTGCATCCCTGCTTTTTCCCATCATCTTGGGTCTTCCCTGGCTCAGGGCTCATAGCCCCTACATAGACTGGTTCTCTGGGCACATTCAGTTCCCATCTCCGTACTGCACCCAGCACTGTCTGCTCCCATCCCGGGATGTTGGCCCCTCACTTCTGAGCCTAGACTCCGAACCTGACTTGGAAATCCACCAAGCAGTCCCTCCAAAATACCACGACTACCTTGATGTGTTCAGTAAGAAAGGGGCAGACCAGTTACCTCCACATCGGTCTTAGGACTGTCCTATTGAACTTCTCCCTGGAACTGAGGTTCCCTTTGGTCGCATCTACCCTTTATCTGAGCTCGAGCTATCGGACCTCAAGGCTTTCTTGGATGACAATTTAGCAAAGGGATTTATCAGGCCGTCCGGGGCCGGGGCTGGCATATTCTTCGTCGAGAAGAAGGATCATACGCTTCGCCCTTGTATTGATTACAGAGACTTAAATAGAATTACGGTCAAGAACCGCTATCCACTCCCGCTAGTTCCGGAGCTCTTCCAGAGGCTAGTGTCGGCCACTGTGTTTACCAAGCTGGATC
This sequence comes from Glandirana rugosa, assembly GCA_018402905.1. Lineage (NCBI taxonomy): Eukaryota > Metazoa > Chordata > Amphibia > Anura > Ranidae > Glandirana > Glandirana rugosa. The sequence goes on from BLSH010555888.1 coordinate 687,749, forward strand.
TCTGAGGGGCCTATAACCTGAATCGCATCCGAGAGGATGACAAGTGGAAACCAGCTTTCCAACCCGCTTTGGACATTACGAGTAGCTCGTCATGCCCTTCGGACTCTGCAATGCCCCAGCCACATTCCAGCACCTGGTCAACGATGTCTTCTGAGACTACCTGGATCTCTTTGTCATCATCTATCTCGACGACATCTTGATCTTCTCCACATATCTGGAGGAGCACCGCAAACATGTCCGCAGCGTTCTAAGCCTCTTGTGGCAACACAGACTATACGCTAAAGCAGAAAAATGCGCTTTCGAGCGCTCCAGCATCCCATTCCTAGGGCTGATTCTTTCCGTTACCGGCATTACAATGGATCCGCAGAAGGTCTCAGCTATCCTCGAATGGCCAGCGCCAGTGGATAAAAAGGGGGTCCAACACTTTGTGGGATTTTCCAATTTTTATTGGAGATTCATAAGGAGGTTTTCTGAAATCATCGCCCCCATTACCCAGCTCACGAAGCAAGGTCAACGCTTCCATTGGACACCTGAGGCGCAAAAAGCCTTTCAAGCGTTAAAAGAACTTTTTACCTCTGCACTTATCCTAAAGCACCCGGATGCAACCCTGCCCTACGTTCTGGAGGTAGACGCCTCTGAGACTGCTGTTGGAGCAGTGCTCTCCCAGAGACAAGGGGCAAAGGCTTACCTGAAAATTTTGGTTTGGTATATATGTATGTAAGCCACCACAGCTTTATATTTTAATCATTAGAATGCACGAACAAGAAATGCTTTAATCATAAATTCATTCATCACTGACACTATTGCACCTAACACAATCACAATTAATTCACATAATACCAATTGTACTACACAGATAGCGCGGCACAAAACACTCTTACCACAATCATACCTAAATAGTCTTGGATAACTATTGAAGTGCCAGCAGCTGTCTACACTCATCAAACATTTTGTCCACAATTAGAAGGAAAACCTGTTTATAAAGTGGCAGCGCAGAGGTACTCCCTCACTCCTTTATACACAGCACCCCATCCTGATCTATACAGATCATAAAAATTTGGAGTACCTCAGGACTGCCAAAAGACTGAAGACCCGTCAGGCCCACTGGGCACTTTTCTTCTCCAGATTTCAATTTCATCTCACATATAGGCCAGGGTCAAAGAATGTCAAGCCTGACGCCCTGTCCCGTATGTTCTCTGAATGCAGAACATCTGCCTCTTCGGACACTATCCTCCAGCCTAGAAATTTCTTGCTATCCCAAGATGACCTGCTTTCACGGCTCTGGAGAACTTCTGCCTGCTCCTCTGGACTATCTAATCAAAGGCTGACTTGGAAAGATGGCCTCTGGTGGCACAATAACCAAATCTTCTTGCCAAAGGAACACCGCCCTGTCATTCTGAAATTGTGTCACGACCACAAGCTAGCCGGACACTTTGGCACACGGAAAACCACCAAACTTGTGCTTTGCTCTTTTTGGTGGCCATTAGTCAGTGAGGACTGTCAGGCATATGTTAGATCTTGTTCCGTCTGTGCCAGGAACAAAACAGACAAAACCAAGGCTTGGAGGTTGTTGAAACCACTCCCTATACCTGAACGGCTGTGGTCCAAGATATCCATGGACTTCATCGTGGAGTTTCCCCCAGCCAATGGGTACACCACAAACTTTGTAGTCGTAGATCGGCTAACCAAGATGGCCCATTTTCTCCCGATGATGGGCACCCCTACTGCCAGAGAAACTGCAGAAATCTTTGTCAAGGAGATTGTTCGGTTACAAGGTATTGCTGACAACATAGTGTCCAATCAGGGAGTCCAATTTACATCTCAGTTCTGGAGAGCCCTCTGTTCTGCTCTGGAAATCGACCTCTCGTTTTCCTCGGCCTATCATCCTCAGACCAACGGCCAAACCAAGAGGACAAATCAGACCCTGGAGCAATATCTCCGCTGCTTCTCATCCTTTTCACAAAACGACTGGTGCACGCTGTTGCCATTGGCAGAATTTGCCTACAACAACTCCACTCATTCTGCAACTAAACAGTCGCCATTCTGATCCAACTATGGCTTTCATCCCATAGTATTCCCTAGCTTGCCAAGTGAAACTGCGGTACCAGCGGTACATGAAACTACCCAATTTTTCAATACCAATTGGAAACTTCTGCAGGAAACGCTTGCTAAAACTCAGGAACAAAGCAAAGCCATTTTTGATAAAAGGAAGCGCGGAGAACTGGACCTCCAGCCAGGTAACCAGGTCTGGCTACCCACAAGAAATGTAAGATTGGCCTGCCCGTCCAAAAAGCTGGGTCCGAGATTTATCGGCCCCTTCCCAGTAAAGAGAAGGATCAACCAGGTTTCATACGAACTCAAGCTTTCATCATCCTTGATACATCGGGTATTCCATGTCAAATTGCTGTAGCCAGTGACTCCAGATCCTTTTCCAAGTAGAGCAATTGCTCCTCCTGCTCCTGTTGTGATTGATGGGGAAGAGGAATTCGAAGTCAAGTCGGTGCTGGACTGCAGGAAGAGGGACGGCGGGATCCAGTATCTTTTGAAGTGGAAGGGACCCCGAAGAGAGCTCTTGAGAGCCCGAAGCCAACCTTCATGCGGATGAATATATTCAAGCATTCAAGGCAAGCAATCCTGCCAAAGTGGCCAAGTTGGGCATCCAGAGGCTGCCCCTTGGGGGGGAGGCAATGTTAGGAAAAGATCTATGCTTCTTATGGACTTGTGCACTGGTGTGTGCGCCTGTGCCCGTGCCCGCTACCATGCACGCATATGCACCGGAGACGGCACCAAGCGGCTCTATTTGAACCCCCAATGCCCTGCAGCCGGTGATGTCTGTTCTACAGCGTCTGTACATAGTGCACTGTACCCGTGAAGTGTGACGTTGTTGCAATCACATGATTGCAGGCATCATGCTTCAATGGCAGGGTTTAATCCTGCCTTGGGACGCTTTTCTCTGCGCCTCAAACCACCTATTGGCTCCTGGTACTGTCAATCAATCACCGCCGTTCAATAGACAGCGGTGATTGATCTGTAGAAGCCTCAGCATCACTTCCAGCCATGGAGACTGGAGAGAGAGGCCGGACTCCAGTCTTCAGCATGCTCACTGCAAGCGCTATCTCTGCATACAAACAGCCGCCGGCCCCATGCCGATCTCTACACACTCTTGCCTGCCTGCCTGCCTATTAGATGGAGTAAGTGCAGGACTTTTCCCGACTTTGGGGGGGGCGCCGCAAACCCCTATCTGAGAGCCCGTATACACTATCTGGGACCCTGTATGTGCAATACTCTGCATGGAGCTGCCTGTGACATTTACTATGTGCAATACTCTGCATGGAGCTGCCTGTGACATATAATATGTGCAATACTCTGCATGGAGCTGCCTGTGACATGTACTATGTGCAGTACTCTGCATGGAGCTGCCTGTGACATGTAATATGTGCAATACTCTGCATGGAGCTGCCTGTGACTTGTCCTATGTGCAATACTCTGCATGGAGCTGCCTGTGATATGTACTATGTGCAATACTCTGCATGGAGCTGCCTGTGACTTGTACTATGTGCAATATGTTGCATGGAGCTGCCTGTGACATGTACTTTGTGCAATACTCTACATGGAGCTGCCTGTGACATGTACTGTGTGCAATACTCTACATGGAGCTGCCTGTGACATGTAATATGTGCAATACTCTGCATGGAGCTGCCTGTGACATGTCCTATGTGCAATACTCTGCATGGAGCTGCCCGTGACATGTACTATGTGCAATACTCTGCATGGAGCTGCCAGTGACATGTACTATGTGCAATACCCTGCATGGAGCTGCCTGTGACATGGAATGGTGAAAGGTCTGGGGGATAAAACATATCAAGAGCGACTTCAGGAACTTAATATGTACAGTCTGGAGGAAAGAAGGGAGAGGGGAGACATGATTGAAACCTTTAAATACCTCAAGGGGGTGAATAAGGTTCAGGAGGGCAGTCTTTTCAATATGAAATCAAAATCAAGAACACGGGGACATGACCTCAAACTAACTGGGGGGAAGTTCAAAACTAATCTTAGAAAGTATTATTTTACTGAAAGGGTGGTTGATGATTGGAATAAACTACCAACAGAGGTTGTGAGACAGTCAACAGTAAATGGCTTCAAACATGCTTGGGATAAACATAAATCCATAGTCCGACAGCAAGGTTAATGTAAAAAAAAAAAAAAAAAAAAAAAAATATATAAAAAAAAAAAAAAAAAAAAAAAAAAAAAAAAATTAATAAAAAGGGGCAGACTCGATGGACTACTCAGTCTTTTTCTGCCGTCACTTTTCTATGTTTCTATGTTTCTATGAATATGTGCAGTACTCTGCATGGAGCTGCCTGTGACATGTAATATGCGCAATACTCTGCATGGAGCTGCCTGTGACATGTCCTATGTGCAATACTCTGCATGGAGCTGCCTGTGACATGCACTATGTGCAATACTCTACATGGAGCTGCCTGTGACATGTACTATGTGCAATACTCTACATGGAGCTGCCTGTGACATGTACTATGTGCAATACTCTACATGGAGCGGCCTGTGACATGTAATATGTGCAATACTCTGCATGGAGCTGCCTGTGACATGTCCTATGTGCAATACTCTGCATGGAGCTGCCTGTGACATGTACTATGTGCAATACTCTGCATGGAGCTGCCAGTGACATGTACTATGTGCAATACCCTGCATGGAGCTGCCTGTGACATGTAATATGTGCAGTACTCTGCATGGAGCTGCCTGTGACATGTAATATGTGCAATACTCTGCATGGAGCTGCCTGTAACATGTCCTATGTGCAATACTCTGCATGGAGCTGCCTGTGGCATGTACTATGTGCAATACCCTGCATGGAGCTGCCTGTGACATGTAATATGTGCAGTACTCTGCATGGAGCTGCCTGTGACATGTAATATGTGCAATACTCTGCATGGAGCTCCTGTGACATGTCCTATGTGCAATACTCTGCATGGAGCTGCCTGTGACATGTACTATGTGCAATACTCTGCAAGGAGCTGCCAGTGACATGTACTATGTGTAATACCCTGCATGGAGCAGCCTGTGACATGTAATATGTGCAGTACTCTGCATGGAGCTGCCTGTGACATGCAATATGCACAATACTCTGCATGGAGCTGCCTGTGACATGTAATATGTGCAGTATTCTGCATGGAGCTGCCTGTGACATGCAATATGCACAATACTCTGCATGGAGCTACCTGTGACATGTCCTATGTGCAATACTCTGCATGGAGCTGCCTGTGACATGTACTATGTGCAATACTCTGCATGGAGCTGCCTGTGACATGTCCTATGTGCAATACTCTGCAAGGAGCTTCCTGCGACATGTAATATGTGAAATATCATGCATGGAGCTTTCCATGATATGTACTATGTGCAATATTGTGCATGGAGTTTTCTATGATATGTAATATGTGCAATATTCTGCATGGAGCTTTCGATTATATGTACTATGTGCAATATCCTGCATGGAGCTTCCTAAGACATATGCTATGTGCAATATTCTGCATGGAGCTTCCTATGACATGTACTATGTGCAGTATTCTGCATGGAGCTGCCTGTGACATGTACTATGTGCAATACTCTGCATGGAGCTTCCTATGACATGTAATATGTGCAATATTCTGCATGGAGCTTTCTATGATATGTAATATGTGCAATATTCTGCATGGAGCTTTCGATGATATGTACTATGTGCAATATCCTGCATGGAGCTTCCTAAGACATGTGCTATGTGCAATATTCTGCATGGAGCTTCCTATGACATGTCCTATGTGCAATATTCTGCATGGAGCTTCCTATGGGATTTACTATGTGCAATATTCTGCATGGAGCTTTCTATGATATGTACTATGTGCAATACTCTGCATGGAGCATGAACCGCCGAAAACCCCTACCTGGTGACTGTATACACTATCTGGGACCATATATACCCCTATCTGGCGACTGTATACACTATCTGGGACTGTATATACCCCTATCTGGTGAGTGCATACACTATCTGGGACCCTGTATATCCCTATCTGGTGACTGTATACACTATCTGGGACCCTGTATACCCCTATTTGGTGACTGTATACACTATCTGGGACCCTGTATACCCTATCTGGGACTCTGTATACCCTATCTGGGGCTCTGTATACCCTATCTGGGGACTGTATACCCTATCTAGGACCCTGTATACCCTATCTGGGGCTCTGTATACACTATCTGGGACCATGTATACCCTATCTGGGGCTCTGTATACCCTATCAGGGACCCTGTATACCCTATCTGGTGACTGTATACTCTATCTGGGACCCTGTATACCCTATCTGGGACCCTGTATACACTATCTGGTGACTGTATACCCTATCTGGGACTCTGTATACTGCTATCTGGAACCCTGTACACCCTATCTGGTGACTGTATACCCTATCTGGGACTTTGTATACTGATATCTGGGGCTCTGTATACTGCTATCTGGGGCTCTGTATACTGCTATATGGTGATTCTGTACACCCCTATCTGGTGCTATGTATACTTCTATATGGCGACTCTGTATACTGCTATATGGTGACTCTGTATACTGCTATATGGTGACTCTGTATACTGCTATCTGGTGATTCTGTATACTGCTATATGGTGACTCTGTATACTGCTATATGGTGACTCTATATACTGCTATCTGGGGCTCTGTATGCTGCTATCTGGGGCTCTGTATAATGCTATCTGGTGACTCTGTATACTCCTAACTGGTGATGCTGTATACCACTATTTGGTGATGCTGTATACCCTATCTGGTGATGCTGGGCTGTATACTCCTGATACAAGGGGTGGAAACTATAAGGGGTGGGGTTAATGAGAAGTGGGATGGGTCAAAAAGGAAGGGCGGGTTTGGCGCCCCCCATCCTAAAATTTCACCAGCCGCCACTGGTTAAATGGCTGTATGGTCTTGGCCACCGTGCTGCAGCTCAGTTTCAGGGTCTGGCAATCTTCTTATAGCCTAGGCCATCTTTATGTAGAGCAACAAATCTTTTTTCAGATCCTCAGAGAGTGCTTTGCCATGAGGTGCCATGTTGAACTTCCAGTGACCAGTATCTCACAAAAGTGAGTGCACCCCTCCCATTTTTGTCAATATTTTATTGTATCTTTTCATGTGACAATACTGAAGAAATGAAACGTTGCTAAAATGTAAAGTAGTGAGTGTACAGCTTGTATAACAGTGTAAATTTACTGCCCCCTGCAAATAACTCCACACACATCCATCAATGTCTAAATCGCTGGCAACAAAAGTGAGTACACCACTAGGTGAAAATGTCCAAATTGGGCCCAATTAGCCATTTTCCCTGCCCGGTGTCATGTGACTTGTTAGTGTTACAAGGTCTCAGGTGTGAATAGGGAGCAGGTGTGTTAAATTTGGTGTTACCGCTCTAACTCTTTCATACTGGTTACTAGGAAATCAACATGGCACCTCATGACAAAAAACTCTCTGAGGATCTGGAAAAAAAAATAGTTTCTCTACATAAAGATGGCCTAGGCTATAAGAAGATTGCCAAGACCCTAAAACTGAGCTGCATCATGGTGGCCGAGACCATACAGCGGTTTAACAGTACAGGTTCCACTCAGAACAGGCCTCGCCATGGTCGACCAAAAAAATTGAGTGCACATGCTCAGCATCATATCCAGAGGTTGTCTTTTGGATACAGACACATGAGTGCTGCTAGCATTGCTGCAGAGGTTGAATGGGGGGGTCAGCCTGTCAGTGCTCAGACCACACACTGCATTAAATTGGTCTGCATGGCTGCCATTCCAGAAGGAAACCTCTTCTAAAGATGATGCACGAGAAAGCCTTCAAGCAGTTTGCTGAAGACAAGCAGAATAAGGACATGGATTACTGGAACCATGTCCTGTGGTCTGATGAGACCAAGATAAACTTATTTGGTGCAGATTATGTCAAGCGTGTGTGGCGGCAACCAGGTAAGGAGAACAAAGACAAGTTTGTCTTGCCTACAGCCAAGCATGGTGGTGGGTGTGCCATGGTCTGGGGCTGCATGAGTGCTGCCGGCACTGGGGAGCTACAGTTCACTGAGGGAACCATGAATGCCAACTTGTACTGTGACATACTGAAGCAGAGCATGATACCCTCCCATTCGGAGTATTCCAACATGATAACGACCCCAAACACACCTCCAAGATGACCACTGCCTTGCTAAAGAAGCTAAGGGTAAAGGTGATGGACTGGCGAAGCATGTCTCCAGACGTAAAGCCTATTGAGCATCTGTGGGGCATCCTCAAATGGAAGGTGGTGGAGTGCAAGGTCTCTAACATCCACCAGCTCCGTGATGTCATCATGGAGGAGTGGAAGAGGACTCTGGTCAACTCCATGACCAAGAGGGTTAAGGCAGTGCTGGAAAATAATGATGGCCACACAAAATATTGACACTTTGGTCTCTATTTGGACGTTTTCACTTAGGGGTGTACTCACTTTTGTTGCCAGCGATTTATACATTAATGGCTGTGTGTTGAGTTATTTTGAGGGGGCAGCAAATTTACACTGTTATACAAGCTGTACACTCACTACTTTACATTGTAGCAAAGTATAATTTCTTCAGTGTTGTCACATGAAAAGATAGAATAAAATATCTCCAAAAATGTTAGGGGTGTACTCACTTTTGTGAGATACTGTATATATATATATATACTGTATATGTAGCCATGTGCTAACTTGGAAGTAGCATTAGTTGTGGTTCACCTGATAGCTGCCCTCAATCCCACCATATCTCACACATCCGTAGACACTGACCAGGCTGGCTCTTGTTTTTGTTGTTTTATTTAGGGGAAATAACTTGGATGGGGAAAAGGGGTGACTGTGGGATGCCCCAGAAATGATTGTACACGACCTCCATATACAGTCCTGTATATGCACACTTGCCCTGCAGACCGTCCTTCTGCAGACTAGTACTCCTCTCGACTCTCTCCAGCTCTAAGCTTTCTGACCGTTTCTCCTAGCAATTATTGCTCCTTCACTACTCTCCATCACATCACTTGGTTCCCAGCTTGAAAATAAATTTATCAAGCTTCTCTACTCCTTTGTTTTCACTGCAGCTAGGACGTGGCAAAACCTGCACTCTGTCAGCAGGACCTCAGGACCACCCATTACAGGCCAGGGATCACGGACCACTGAATATGTAACAAAGTACTTGGGTGCTAGCTGGGCCTTTGATAGACTACAACTTCCAGCCCATCCCTCTTCCAGGCCAACACATGGACCTGTTTTCCTCACAGTTACACTCCATCCCCTGACCGGCTCCCAAGGCATCCACAGGCTGTCCACTATTCCTCTCTTAGCCTGCTTCAGCACTTCCTCTTCCAGCTCCCCAGGTCTGTCATTCCCCAACTCCAGTGGACCACTTTAAAGTCTCTCAGTAGCCCCTCTGCTGCTCGCCTGTTCCCTTGTGTGACTCCAGGTATCACCTCCACTCCTGGCTGCATCAGAACCTCCAGGCCTCAAGGTCACCCCCCAGACTGGGGGCTTCCTCCTGGGCAGAGGCCTTCACAGCACCTCTGATACATCTTTCGACTTCCACCCCCGACGACTCCTCCCAGACTGAACCAGCCCCGAGTATATGAGAAGGCCTGCCCCCTGCCAATCCAGATTGGGGATTGGTCAGGGCTTCCCATGACACTCCAAATGATGACACCCCTTGTCTTAACTTCATTCTGGAAAGTTCCAGTGCTTCCCAGAAGAAGGTAGGAGGGTTTAGTGACATCATCTGTTGGACTGCCCCAGTCCTACCTGAGCCACTCCCCAAGCCCAGATCAAAACATTCAGGCCTGCTCCTATAGTCAGGCCTGACTACATTTTACCTTTCCTGCAAAAAACCTTATCTCACAAAAATGCCTACACTATGGGGGCGCTATATATATATATATAATATATATATATATATATATATATATATATATATGTAGCGCCCTCATAGTGTAGGCTTGCCATGTTAAAGAACGTAGCTCTCTGTTTTTATTCTGGTGTTAAGAGTGAGGTGTAGTAATTGCCTTGAGAAAGTGAAATTCTGGAATTTAAATAAAAATAGTGTGGATTCCATAGTACTCTGCGTGTGTATATATATATATATATATATATATTCATTGCGATTCTCTGAAGTATGGGTCCATCCACCTACTGTACCTGTGGGTTAAAGTGCCATTCTAAATGAGTGGCATTGCAATGCACAACATTAAATGTTTTGCTGCAATGCCTAGATATAAGGGGGGCCAGATCAGCCGGCTAAGCAGAAACAACGAAATTTTACAAATTTTCTATGTATGTCAGAGGAACACTGCATCTTGATGATTTGATTCAGCTCAGGAAACAACCACTACTGTGTATAATCATCAGGTCTAGTGCTGAGTAAAAGGTCTTGAGGAGAGAGGAGCATTGAATGAAATCAGCAAATTTCTGCAATCCGTCAGTGCAATTATTAAGATAACAAGGGATCAGCTTCAGGCTTTATATAGATCTTCATTTTATTACCAGCTCTGCAATAATATGAGAGATGTGAAGATACACTAGCAGTTAATACAGCTGAGTATGCCTTTGGGCTTGGACACTGGGAGTTCATATGTATTTTAGAATTAGCTAGCAGTGTCACAGCATTATGATTTGCCCACAATGAATGGAAAAAGATCAAGAGATCTTATTATTTCAGGTGAAACTCATTTCCTCGCTAATTAAGTGCAGACATAAACTGACATTCCCTTATTGATGTTATAATAAATGTGACCTTACCATGGTGGAGTTGAACTTACATTTCATGATGTGTTTCTGTGCATGTACTGTATATGGTATATACAGTACTTTGGCTGAGTGTTTCAGAAATTAGAAGTGTAGCGCCTTCCTAGGTAGTTGCTAGAGTGAGTGAATATCGTTTTTGGTTTCTCTGCTTAATAGGGAGACAGCTAGGCAAATTTATATGCTGTCTGCTTAACAGAGAGTGGTGATGTATTGATAGAGTCTGCTCAGTGTGTTCTGGTGCTGCTCATGCTGTCTTGAAAGTTCCACACTGATCCAATAGCTATGAAGTATGCTGAACAGTGGGAGGAAACTTGGGAGATGAGAGCATGGATGTCTATACAGCCCTGGCCAATTAGAAGGGGATGTGCCCCAAGGCATGCTGGGTGACTGTATTTATATCTGAGGAGCATGTGGGCTCTGGGTTGTCTGCAGAGAGAGGGGTCCAGGTGAAGAGGGGGGCTATTGCCCCTCCATGTGCAGGCAACAATGCGGCCTCGGGTGGTCGACCTAAGGGCCTGAAATGTTGACGCTGCAACCCATTCGGAGCCTTGTGAGTACAGACCCTCCATGGCACCAGAGACTGGTGATCAACCCCTGAAACTCAGACCCAACGAATGGTCTTGTAGCCACCCCTCCTGCATCGTAATGTTCTGATGTGGCTGCTTGAGGTCTTCTGGACCCTGTGAGCACACCTCTCATGGATAGATAATGGGAAGTGTCCAAGTCACCTGGGAGTGAAGTGGGAACTGAACAAAAGACCCTCCCATACTGCAATCCAGAGAAATGAAGATTCCAGACCTGGCCCATCACATCCAGCTTTTATTTTATTTTTTTATTCTAATTGGGCTTTTAGCTAGCTGGGAATGCAGCGTGAGGGAAGGGTACAGAGATCAACTTTTAGGTAAAATCTACTTTTGCCAAATAAATGAATAAATAAATATTAATACAAATATTAATACTAATTATAACAAATCAATTTATAGTTTCAAACCTATTAAAAATCATCATTACCCCTCCACTATGCACATCCTGTAATTTTTTTTTAAATTCTTAACAAATTCAAGTGTTCTTTTCTTGTAATATGGTACTCTGGAGGTGTTCCATATGCTGTTGCCCTGTCCTGCTTATGTAATTGGCTCAGTGCATAGAAGTCGCATTTCAGATACGCTGCAAAAAAAGTTTCATATTTGTGTAGATACTTTCCAAGGTTGCTCCCATGTAATGATATGGAGATAAATATATGTCCTCTGGCTGGTAATGGTGAAGTTTGTTCCCAAAGTTATTAACAGGTAAGAAATGATAAGGTTGGTATTCTTTACCCAGAAAAGATGGCAAACTTAAAGTGATTTTCAGCCTTTTTGAAAACAAATTTAAATACTGTAGCTGCTGACTTTTAAGAAAAGGACACTTATCTAACCTGCCATGCTGCACTTTGTGAATGGTCCTGCAGCCTTCGGGTGAGGGAGGAGAATCATTACAGTGACTCAACCAGAAGTGGGAGTGGGTACCTGTCAAAACTAGGTACCCCCCCCAAAATAAAATGCTGAAAATAGATGAGGATGGGGGTATGAAAGGATAAAGCGGTACTTCTCCATTAGGGTGAAGTTCCCCTTTAAGCTTACCCTACGCCATGCAATCTCATTGTACAATCTCCTTTAGACCTGCCAATAGCCATGAAATGTAAGAGCTCACACAAGCCCATAGTTTTGGTAATTTTAAAGGAGATTATAAAATCAGTTTGTAACATGTATAACTAGCCTTAGATGCAAATACTGTACTGAAGCTTTTCCCATCAGAACACTGAAATTGCACCAGGTAGTGATATTTCTGTTCCTAAGCAGTTTAAAGTAGAGCTAGAAACAAAACTTTATTTTTTTTACAATTTTGAATAGTATAAGTGAGGGTTATAACCCTTGTTGGTTATGTTTTTGCTACCTGTGTCATATTGGGGAGATTCCCCATCACTTCCTTTCCCATAGCCAAAACAGGAAGTAAGAGAAAATCCCTCCAAAGTGAGAGAATCCCTGGTAGTCACCAGAACTGGCGTCCCCACTGGAAGATGTCCCCTCTATTAATGTTCTTTGGCTAACCCAAAAGTTGAGATTTTCTTTTACTTTCAGTCTTGATGATAGTCATAAACAGGACCATTAGAGAGCACGAATCTCCCTAATAGGGACACAGTCATTAATAAAAGCCTAACAGGGCTTTTTGAATCCCTCCCCACTATATCCAAAAAGTACATTATTCAGAACCCAGAAAGGCATGAATCTGCAAAAAAAATAAACAACTTTGCTAAAATCTATGCAATGTACTGTATATAATTTACCTATAGGAAAATGTATTTTTCTCAACATAACTGTATTTACACATTTTATGGCTAGTGTGGATTCAGAATGCCCTTAGGCTTGTGTTAACTTTTCACACTGATTGAATAAAAACAAAGCAAAAAATCACCCCTATCCAAGATAGAACCTGTATAAATAGACATATAAGTTCAGACTTTAGAGCAGTCATCCTGATCCTGGCATCGCTATCCTGAAACACTAACCAGGAACAAGTACACAGGGTGAGGTTTCAGGCTTTTTTGAAATTCACTGGTTCCATTCCAAGTCAGTGATTCACTGGATAATGATTCAGGTATCGGTCAAGGACCTCTGTAACCCCTTCTTTACCTGATCCATAGAGAGAAGTGGAAGGTGAAAGGACTATGTAACAATATCTACTCTAACCTGGATCGCCCATAATAATATTGGAAGGTACATGCAGGTACATCTAAGCACTACATGTCTTTTTTGGTTTACTGCTTTAAAGCGGAGGTCCGAGGGCTAAAAAAAAAATTAAAAGTCAGCAGCTACACATACAGTAGCTGCTGACTGTTAATAATAGGACACTTACCTGTCCTGGAGTCCAGCGATGTCGGCACCCGCCGCCGATCTTCGGATCGGGGGACAGGTGCAGCCGCCTCCATCGCGGGTAAGGGAACCCGGACGTGTAAGCAGTACAGCTTCACGCCGGGCACCTTACTGCGCATGCGTGAGCTCTGCCGCGCTCTGCTACTGGCCAGGCGGCCAGAAGCAGAGCGAGCAGGGAGGAGGGAGCCGGGCTGCTGACGTCAGCGGCCGCGTCCGCCGGCCAGAGCTCCCGGAAGTGTGGAAAAGGACACCTGTCTAAAGACAGGTGTCCTCTTCCCCCTCCCCCCCAAAAGGTGCCAAATGTGACACCTGAGGGGGGGAGGAATCCAACCAGCTGAAGTTCCACTTTAGGGTGGAACTCCGCTTTAAAGAGACATCATCATTTTGCTTATTTAGGGCAGATTGACAGTGTCTCTTCGTAGCCCACCCTTCCCCCATCCATGTTCCCTGTCTACTTCTCTGCTCCACCAGAGCACTCGCTTCATTGCTCCAGTATGGCTGACTGTGTGGCCGGCCACACAAGAATCTGATCAAACCAAGCTTGATTTGATCAGATGCTTTGGAGGGCAGAGGAGAGATCTGGGGTCTAATAGACCAAAAAAAAATGGGTATTATATTGTGTTTGTGTGCACTAAAATTCATTAAAGTGTGTTCTTGCTGAAAATTTGCCTTGGATAGAAAACTACAACAACCACCATTGTATTCTCCAAGGCCTCTACTTCCAGAAAATATATAATGTTTGAGGGTTCTAAGTAATTTTCTAGCATAAAACTGCAGATTTTTACATGTATGTTAGAAATGTCAGAATTGGCCTGGTAGATGGACTAACAGTTCGGCCCAAACATTTGCCTGGTCGGCTGTTCGCCGAACACCCGAATTTGCAGGGTGTTCGCAAATGTCTCTTTCAGCCATACTTACTTTAGTGTTAGCTTTCTTTACTCCCAAAAAAGCAGTGGCCTAAGACAACTAGGTGGAGAAGTGTTTTTTAAATATCCAGAATCTTACATTAAAGTGGTTTTGAAAACTGAAACACAGACTCATAGAAAACACATTTAAAAGTGGAGTTTTCCTTTAAGAACATAGACGGAAGCTGACATTTTTTCTCTTGATATAATACATTGATATTTCCCTAGGATATCCATAGAAAAGAATGTCCAGTGACAATACATGGAGAACACTTGTGGAATTGCTATATAATAAATTCAGAACACAGCCTCCATAAGACATGGCAGAGTTTAGGTTTCCTACTATATAGCTCCAGTTGTTTTACATTACAGCTATGGGCTTATTAACTTGGCAATTACTTTGTCATTACTTATGACTAGAGTTGAGCGAACCTCTGGAAGTTCGGGTTCTGCTGGTCCGTCCGAACTTCGGGACAAAGTCCGGGTCCGGGTCCGGACGGAACCCGAACGATCGCACCCTGAAACAGGGCTTCAAGCCTGCCTGGTCGTCTTGGGCTTGAAGGTCTCCAAGCGAGTTGAGATCAGTATTCATTACTGTTTCATTAACGGTTCAATTATTCGGGTATCGACATTACATTTTGTTGACCTCGATATATCATCCTTTGGATTTGAGACGGTACAGAATACCTCCGACACAAGACTTAAATAATATATCGTTAAGGTGTTCACAAGAGGTACATAACAGTGACCTGTAAGAAAAGATACCTATAGGATCCCTTTATAGTTACATAATATAGTTCTCTTTTTTACAGTCGAAGGCAGATACAAGAATTTCCT
>BLSH010555888.1:708006-740064 GCA_018402905.1 Glandirana rugosa
GCAGCGGTATGTGAAATCTCTAATTTCTGCTATCTGTCCTCAGAGCAAAAGCACAGACAGCAGTAGTAAAGTAATCTATCTCAGGATGCAGGATCAGGTCTTAAAATGGCTAAAATCTGTCCCTCACGCCGTCAGCTACCTTTCCCTATACTAACCCAAGGAGCATGTGACTGCAGCACTGTGACTCCAGCTTATAAAGAGGCTGGGTCACATGATGCACCGGCCAATCACAGCCATGCCATTAGTAGGCATGGCTGTGATGGCTTCTAAGGGCAAACCAGTGAAACGCTTGTTGATTGGCTGCCCTGCAGCTTCTCAACACGTGGAGTAAAATAGCAGAACCCCGGACCGAACCCGAACGATTTTTGAAATGTCCGGGTCCGGGTCCGTGCCACGGACACCCAAAAGTTCGGTACGGACCCGAACGTTACAGTCCGGGTTCGCTCAACACTACTTATGACATATTTTTCAGACAAACACGCCTTTCCGTTCATATTCCTTAGCTGGCCATAAACAAGTAGATTTTCGAATGAATGCTTGTATAAGTATTTGTATGAAATTTTGCATCAGTACATCCAATGACTTGATCAATGCCATTTGAAAATACTCAAACTAAGGTTTGCTTTTAACATTTGATTTTGGAGTGAATGGACTTTCCCTTAATGGAAACTACGTTCACTGTTAAGCCTCGTACACACGGTTCAATGGTTGTATACAACAGGTCGTACTAACGACCGTTGTATATGTAATCGATCGTTAGTATGCGCGATTTGAACACCTGAACATACAACGGTCGTACAAAGGGAGTTGTATGAGCAGACTAGAAAACTTGGTCGTACCAACAAGCGGTCATACGACCGTTGTATCGTGTGTACAGAGCAGTTTGTCCAACAAGTTGTATTGTGCAAAACACGCATGCTCAGAAGTCAGGAACAGCCGGATGCTGATTACATGCACCTGAACGTTCTTCTGCGGATGTACGATCATGTAGTGCAGTCAGTATGCTAGATACAACAGCCAACATGCGATTTGAGACGGTCGTACATACGATCGTCATCCCGTGTGCACGAGGCTTTAGAAATTTGTCCGTCTAGGAAAGATTGTCTCTTCTATTCCTTCAACTTTTCTTGTCCCTGTCATTGAAAAAGAAAATGGATTTGATCCCACTAAGATTACAAATTCAAACAGATGTTCTTAAAACAAACATTTCTAACAAAATTCTACTAGTCTATGGCTAGCTTTAGTATTATAAATAATTCATTTGTATATATTTTGAAAGCAAAACAAAGTAAAACGTAGAAAAAATATGTTTTTTAACAGTTTAACAGGTTCCCCACCGCGCGCCGTCTTTTCACGGCGGCAGTCGGGGAGCCCTGCGCGAATCGCCGTAAATAAGCGGCGATTCGCATTTGGCCACCAGGGGGCGTGCGCGCGTGCGCCAGCGGCACGCACGCGTGCACCCGCCGCACTCCTGGGGAGTGTGCCCGCGGCTCGGGCGGACCCGATGTCCGCCGGCGAGCTGCGATGAGCGGCTACAGGGAAAGAGCGGGGAACCGCCGATGTAAACACAGCGGTTCCCCACCCTGTCAGTGGGGCATGAGAGATCTACTGATCCCTGTCACTGGGATCAGTTAGATCTCTCATGCCCATGTTAGCCCAACCCTCCCACAGTAAGAACACACCCAGGGAACACAGTTAACCCCTAGCTCTCCCCCTGCAGGTTAACCCCTTCACTGTCAATGACATTTATACAGTAATCAGTGGACATTTACATTTCTGATCGCTGAATAAATGTCATTGGTCCCAAAAAAGTGTCAAAATGTTCCGACATGTCCCCCCCAATATCGCATTACCGCTAAAAATCGCACATCGCTGCCATTACTAGTAAAAAAAAAAAATAAATAAAAACCCCAGAAATGAATTCTCACCATCCGTAAACGCGGCCACTTTTGCGCAAACCAATCAATAAACGCCGATTGCAATTTTTTTTATCGCAAATATGAGGAATTATATAAATCGGCCAAAAACGGTGAAAAAAAAGTTTTTTTATATTTTTTTTTGGATTAGAATTTTAGCAAAAAGTAAGAAATTTGGGTTTTTTTGCAAAATGGTCGCTCTTCTTTTGTTTATAGCGGCGATAAGAAATGACGCAGAGGCGATCAAATACCACCAAAAGAAAGCTCTATTTGTGGGAAAAAAAGGACGCAAATTTTGTTTGGGCCGTGCAATTGTCAGTTAAAGCGACGCAGCGCCGAATCGCAAAAAGTGCTCTGGTCCTAAAGTGCGAAATTCTTCCGGGGCTGAAGTGGTTAAACTGTATATAATTTTAAAACAAGTAGTGATACTATATAAAATATTAATTGTGTTCTGCTATTTGCTCCATTATTTATGACAATAAAATTAAGGATCCAGTACAAAGCATTGAAAGGTTATTTGCAACTAAATTAATGGCATTAAAAATGTACATAAAATTGAGAAATACTAGCTAAGGAGAGCAGAAAGAGAAAGTGGTTAATTAGGGCCAGTTATGGATAACAAGAGTTATTAAAAAAAAAAGTTTAAAAAGTTTACTTTGAAGCCCAACTTCAGTGTCTACATAAGTCTGCCTGTGTAATATTTAAAGAATGTTTAATGTGAAATGCATGCATTGTGAGTAGTACATGGTAGTCACACTTCAAGGTACATGGTTGAAACATGGCATGAGTCAGCATCTAATGAACATATGCATTTCCTGTCTGTTTCTAAGAAATTGTCATGTACTTGTTCTGTACATCCATCTTTACACTGGATATATTACACCCTTGAGGCACATGGCCTATGGCTTTTTGTTTGCACGGAAATACAAGTTTCAAACACAGGCTGTCTAAACTTGACTAACATAGAAACTGATCAAATGATCTATCTAAAGCAGATTCCCACTTTATGTATCTAAAGCAGATACACACTTAATGCACTAAAATATCTTAACAAAATGTATACATTTAACTGACACTAAAAAAGCCAGCTAGTTTTATGGATCCAACAGGACCAAGTAAAGCCAAAATGGCATGATCGGGTGCTTCCAGCAGCCATAAATTTAAGATGGCTTGATGTGATTGTGCTCAGGAGAAATAAGCACAGTTCCCAAATCTATAATATTGGCTCAGCTGTACTTTCAATCTGTGTGGAGGGGGAGGAAATGCAGTAGTCACTAGCAACTAAATACAGAATAAAAATATATCTTAATTGATCTGTCCCCAGTAAAATGAAATTTGTTTAGTTATTTTAGGATACTACACATAACTTTGTGCTCATTTACACTGCCTAGACATGTGCAGAGAGCGAAAAACACTTGTTTAGTTTAGTTTAGTTATTTACATTAATGTGTTTAGTTAGATTTGCTTCATTTGTTTATTTCGTTTTCGGAATTTGTTTAGTTAATTTGTTTTTGAATCAATTCGAATAGTTTCCGCATCTGAAACGTTTTCAAATTCGAATCGTTTTTGAATATGAACAGTTTTCAAATTCAAATAGTTTTCCAATTTCTAAGGAGAATGGGGTGGAGAGGCAAGTGGAGGAATAAAATGGAAAAAGATAGAATACAATAGAGGGGAATATAACAGAAAATGAAAGAATATAATGTGGCGGAGTGGAACAGAGCTGTTTTACTCTGTTGTATTCTATTCTTTTGTTTTCTGTTATATTCTTTTCTAGTCTATTTTTTTCTTCATGTTCGATTCCTTTGTTTTCTATTCTATTTTGTTCTCTTTGGAAAATTGTAAAATTATTCAAATTCAAGGACTTTTCAAATTTAAATTTGAAAACTATTCAAATTTGAATTTGAAAAATATTCAAATTCAAAAAGTATTTAAATTAGAATTTCGTTCACATTTTTTATTTCGTTATTTCAGATTCTTTTTTAAATTCAGCACTATTGTAATTCATCCGCATTTCCCAAAAAATGAAAATGCGTCTGAATTTTAATTCAGAGCGAAATGAACCGCACATGTCTAACACTGCCTGGTCAAATTCCTTTAAAGGTGAGCATACTTGGCAGCCAACAAATTCTGAATTGTAATCTAGTAGGAAAGACAAAGCAAAGCAGAGAATCACAAAGTGGTTTGGAAAGGTCTTTAAATATAACTACATAAAAGAATTAAAACTACATAATAAATGCATTTCAATTAGATGATGTTATAAAGATCTTGCCATGTAAAATTTTAACGTGCAACTAAACATGACATAATTTTTCAGTTTTTATTGTGTTTTTTTTTTTTTTTTCAAATGCTTTTATTGAAAATTTCAAGAACATACAAATGACATCAGTGCATGTTTTATACGTTACTGGTTACACAACAGCTATAGGTGGCATTAATACAGAGCTTTGGACAATGGTATCTCCTTTCAGCAACCACCAATGGTGTTGGTTAGAGATGATTACAGTGATGGCAAAGTATCTATTCTGTGTAACATTAAGGATGGGTTTCAGAAAGAAATGTTTTATCCATGACTTGTTACTTTTTCTGAACGTGAACCTTCAAAAGCTTGTGGAAAACATTCTAGTGGTGATAATGCTATCTGAGTCTGTACTCTCAAAAAGTATACTGGAAAGTGAATAGTAGAGCACCCAAAAGGTGATCAAACTAACCATACAAACGTTTGAACCAAAATTCTCATCTATATGCTATAACAATGCTATCAGAAACAAATGTTATTTGAAAGTACTTCAATATTTCATTTGCTTTTATCATGTGGAATTTTCGAATGATAACTACTATTTTCTCCTCATTATGATCAAAAATGAATGTCAATTTGTCCTCGCTAACCATTGTAGAATCGAATGAACGTTCCAAAATCAAAATTTTCTAATTCAATTTTACCAGTGTACGGCCAGTTTTATGCTGCTAGATCCCTTCTGGTGTATGACTTTATGCAGATAAGTTTTCTTCCCCTTATCAATAGACACTATTGTAGCTACAAATTTAGAGGCACTAAGTGAACAATTTGCACTCAGCCCCCCTTCCTGCTCTACTTCATAGAACTCAAGTGCATCAATAAAAAACCATAGCTTGCCTCCTGAAGGTAATTTAAAGTACAGCTTCAAAGAGATGTTTCTCCCTATGTCCCCTGCACATAGTCATGTGATTTTTGGTCTACTAACCAAGCACAGGGGTTGTAAGGCACACTTACAGTGAGGGAAAAAGTATTTGATCCCCTGCTGATTTTGTACGTTTGCCCACTGACAAAGAAATGATCAGTCTATAATTTTAATGGTAGCTTTATTTTAACAGTGAGAGACAGAATAACAACAAAAAATCCAGAAAAAATGCATTTCAAAAAAGTTATAAATTGATTTGCATTTTAATGAGTGAAATAAGTATTTGATCCCCTATCAATCAGCAAGATTTCTGGCTCCCAGGTTTCTTCTATACAGGTAATGACCTGAGATTAGGAGCACTCTCTTAACCACTTCCCGACCAGCGCCGTAAATAGGCGGCGGTCAGGTTTGAGCTGCTCTACCGGGACATAGCCTGCACCTGCAGGCTATATCTCAGTATCATTTTTTAGAGCTGGTGTTCGGCTATCCAGGGGTAATGACCGATCCGGCTCGGGAGCCGCTCGGTCGTTACCCCAGGGGGCGGAAGGGGACATCCCCCCTCCCGCCGCCTTCTGACGCTCTTCTCCGGCCTCCCGTCCCACCGGGAGACCGGAGCGACGATCCGGCGCGTCCGCCGGCTGGAAGGAGACCTGACAGAAGCCGTAATCGGCTCCGATCGGGTCTCCTTCGGCAAATTCCAGAAGCGAGGTCACAACGTCACTTCCAGTTTACACGGCGGCTAACGGCACCAATTTTAAAAAAATGACAGTATTCAGAATCAGCGTTTTTGGCAATCTGAATACTTTGAAGTGCAAAGGAGGGATGGGGCGTCTTTTAGACCCCCCGGCCTTCCAAAAAGAGTACCTGTCACCATATATTACTATCACAAGGGATGTTTACATTCCTTGCGATAGCAATAAAAGTGATCAGATTTTTTTTTTAAAGGAACAGTGCTAAAAATAAATAAATAAATAAAATAAAAAAAAAAAAAAAGATTTAAATCGCCACCGTCCCCGCGAGCTCGCGCAGCAAAGAAAACGCATATGTAAGTCGTGCCCGCATATGAAAACGGTGTTCAAACCACACATGTGAGGTTTCGCCGCAATCGCCAGAGTGTGAGCAATAATTCTAGTAAAATACCTCCTCTGTAACTCTAACCTGGTAACCGTTACAATTTTTTAAAGCGTCGCCTATGGAACTTTTTAAATACCGGACTTTGTCGCCATTCCGCGAGTGCGCGCAATTATCAACCATATCATGTATGGTATCTATTTACTCTGCATAACATCCTCTTTCACAATATACAAAAAATTGAGCTAACTTTACTGTTGTCTTATTTTTTAACTAAAAAAAAAATTATTCCAAAAAAATTGCACTTGAAAGACCGATGCGCAAATACCGTGTGACAAAAAGTATTACAACAATCGCCATTTTATTCTCTAGGGTGTTTGAAAAAAATATATATAATATTTGGGGGTTATAAGTAATTTTCTAGCAAAAAAAATGTTTTTAGCTTGTGACCACCAAATGTAAAAAAGTGGCCCGGTTGGTAAGTGGTTAAAGGGTGGGAGGGTGACAACAGTTAGTGCGATTATTCGTAGATGGAAGAAACACAAAATAACTGTCAATCTCCCTCAGTCTGGGGCTCCATGCAAAATCTCACCTTGTGGGGTTTCAACAATCATAAGAATGGTGAGTAATCAGCCCAGAACTACACGGGCGAATCTTGTCAATGATCTCAAGGCAGCTGGGACCATAGTCACCAAGAAAACAATTGGTAACACACTATGCCATGAATGACTGAAATCCTACAGTGCCCACAAGGTCTCCCTGCTCAAGAAAGCACATGGACTGAAGTTTTCTAATGAACATCTAAATGATTCAGAGGAGAACTGGGTGAAAGTGTTGTGGTCAGATGAGACCAAAATCAAGCGCTTTGGCATCAACTCAACTCACTGTGTTTGGAGGAGGAGAAATGCTGCCTATGACCCCAAGATCAACATCCCCGCTGTCAAACATGGAGGTGGAAACATTATGTTTTGGGGGTGTTTTTTTTGCTAAGGGGACAGAACAACTTCACAGCATCAAAGGGACAATGTACGGGGCCATGTACCATCAAATCTTGAGTGAGAACCTCCTTCTCTCAGCCAGGGCATTGAAAATGGGTCATGGATGGGTATTCCAGCATGACAATGATCCAAAACACAAGGCCAAAGCATCAAAGGAGTGGCTCAAGAAGAAGCACATTAAGGTCCTGGAGTGGCCTAGCCAATCTCCAGACCTTAATCCCATAGAATATATGTGGAGGGAGCTGAAGGTTCGAGTTACCAAATATCAGCCTCGAAACCTTAATGACTTGGAGAGGATCTGCAAAAAGGAGTGGGACAATATCCCTCCTGAGATGTGTGCAACCTGGTGACCAACTACAAGAGACGTCTGACCTCTATGATTGCCAACAAGGGTTTTTGCCACCAAGTACTAAGTTATGTTTTGCAAAGGGATCAAATACTTATTTCACTTATTAAAATGCAAATCCATTTATTACTATTTTGAAATGCGTTTTTCTGGATATTTTTGTTGTTATTCTGTCTCTCACTGTTAAAATAAACCTACCATTAAAATTATAGACTGATCATTTCTATGTCAGTGGGAAAACATACAAAATCAGCAGGGGATCACATACTTTTTTCCCTCACTGTACCTGTAACTTTCCCGCAGAGCTGTTCTGTAGAGTATCTTTAGGTAGAAGAACCCTGATTTCCTTTACTGCACACTGCAACCAGTATGTTTTATTCCAAAACAGTAAAAAGGAGAGCTGGTACCATACTCACCTTCCCTCAGAGTAGGGGCCCAGTTGTAGGTACGATCACTGGGACCAGTTCCAATAGACAGTGATCACTTGACAACAGTCGTTACTGAACTCTACCAGGCTTTGATAGTAAAATGTCTGAAATATAACCTGAAAGGAAATCCTTATGATATTCACATAAAGACTTACATGGACCCCTGTAATTATGGGGTTAATCAAATACTACCATAATGTTGGTACGCACTAGTGTAACTGAAACACATATTGTTTAAAGAATGCACTGGTCACTGTGTCTGTGACTCTGCTCTGAGTGTCCTATTAACATGTCTGTGACAATGAGCTGTTGACACAGCGTCCTTTCTACAGCAGGTCTTATTAAAACCTTTTTACTAAGTGAGAGGTTGTCTAGGCGTCTGGCATTTTCACGTTAACATTATGTGACGTAAAAGGGGGAATGTGAAGCAATCAGAAATAATGAATTCTAATTTTTTACATAATCAGTGATGTATATATTTGATGAAGGAAATGCGCAAAATACAATAACTCATAACACCTAATCAACAAACATCTTTCACTGTTCTGCTGTGATTTATTACTTATAATTGCTCTTTTACTGATATATTACAACGTTTTATACAGTGCAGCTTGGGGGTGGATTCAGGTAGAGCTAACATAAAGGCACAGCTGCCCCATTAAAGCAGAACTAAAGTCCACATTGTGGTGAGGGGCTGTTGCCATCATGTGCAAGTATACACAGCATACTCACAGGTCATGGCACATTTACCCCCAACTGTGCCTTCTTCCAGCAATGACAGGTCCAAGATCCTTTTGCCATTTTGTCCAATGCCACTGCCATCTCTGCTGCCAGTTCAATGGTGCATGCACATGACTCTATTGTTGGCATATGCATACACATAGAGAGAAAACTTGCTAGGAGCCAGGGAAAAGAGACTTTGCCTCTAATGATGAATGCAAAAATATATAAAGGGACCTTAAATAACCATTCAAATGGACAAATTCATACACCAAAAAGATATAAAAAAAATATACACATCTTTATTTCATCCAATAAAAAACTAGATAACAACGTACATCATTTGTACATGGACATCAATACTACCACTTATCTTCCACTAAGGGAAGTGAAGGATGTATAACATGGTAGTCCTCAGATATTCCATCATGTAGGTTGACCGTTTCACGGAAAGATCCACTTCCTCAGGACCTCAAATCTTGTGTATAACTGGATACTGGAATAAATCTTTTAGGAGCTATGTATATCACTCAAATACAGCTTGGTTTAGATAACCATTGCAAAGTGGTAAAGTGATGATAGGGATTGGTGTGAATAAAGTCCCACTGACCCATGGGAGGACTACCAAAACAGGCAAGAAGCTAAAAAAAAAGAGGGGTAACAGGGTTCATACCCACTATATGTCATTCCAGATGAAGGGTCAGAGAAAGTTGCCAGTCATCTTACATAGAGATTGAGTCTACCATGTTAGATGATTCAACATAATGGCGTCCATAATGGTAGTATTGATGTCCATGTAAAATGATGTATGTTTTGATCTAGTTTTTACTGGATGGTATTAAGATTTGTATATTTTTTGGCGTATATATTTGTCCATTGGAGGGTTATTTAAAGTCCCTTTATATATTTTTGCATTCATGATTCAGTTCAGAGATGAAACCCTCCAATGGTATTGTTGTTGATACATTCCCACACACATAAACATTTAGTTCTTTAAGTCCATTTTACCATTTAACCCAAATGCCAAAAATGTACCTTATTCCTAACACCTAACCCTTGAGCATACACCCTTAGGGGTTCTCACCACTATCAATAAGTGCACTGGTCATCTAATCATATACCCTAAAGAGGGTTTCCACCATCATTGAAAATTGTATTCATATTTATTCAAGTTTTAATCACCTTTCCATTTCACAGTGTGGTATATTGGACCCTATTCTGTTTTTTACATTATTGTTTATTGCACTACACTATATTTTATGTGTTTTTATATCATTGGTATCAGGAACATGTTTTACTAGTATGTATGGCAGTGCTTTTATGGTGGTTTCCTAACATTTTTTTTGGTTCACTTATAAGTGGGAGAGTTCCACCACTATTCATAAGAGCCTCATTAATTTATTTACATGGTAGCTCTACACTCTTTTGCAATACATGTTTGGTTGGCGTAGGAATACATGACAATGTTTTAGCAGCAAACCTGACAAATTTAATTATTAAAGCATTTGTTAACCCAAAAGAAAATGCTGTTTCTGTCCCTTTAATGTACAATTATCAGCATGGTGCTGTTGCTTTTTAAATTATCCCTCTGTGTTTCCTACAATACCTTTTTGATAATGCTAGGTCCTGACTTCCCCTGAGTGCAGACTCCCATTATCATATCTGCTAAGCCTGAGAGACTGTTGTCTGTGCATGTCTGTGTCACTTGTAGCTCTCCTATTCTCCTCTGTGCCTGTCTTCATCTCCCCTCTCCTCCCCCTCCCTCTTCCTGTCAATATGTAGCCTCTCTCCTCTCTACTCTGCTCTCATAATTAACGTAAAAAGCCCCCATCCCCTCTGTATTAGAATAAGAAGTTCCTCTGTATCTGTGTTATATCATAAATATGCTTATCTGTACAGATAACACATGGTCTTCCTACGATCATGTGACTCATCAGCTCTCTCTCTCCTCCCCAGCTGACTTCAGCTGCAGTGCTCGCCCCCCTCCTTGGAACTCTTAGCTGAGCAGATGAGAGGAGGCAACTGATCGTAGGAAGACCGTGTGTTACCAGTACAGATAAGCATATATATGATATAACACAGACACGGGGAAACTTATTGTTCTAATACAGAGGGGATGGGAGCATTTAATACAAGTGGGTTAACAACCACTTTAATTAATATTGATTATTTTCACTGTGTTATCACATGGAATAGGTTATATAGGAGACAGCAGCGCAATGGTATTCATATTTATCCACCTAAACCTTAAGGGCTTGTTCATTGTGGAGAGTAGATATTGCTTTAACAGAATTGATAATTGGGCCATCAGACAGAGTAACTGTAACTTGCAATTTCCTAAACAGATGAAAAGTTAGAAGCAATAATGCAAAACAGGGTCAGGATGGCAAAAAATGTGGACTCTTTACAGCAATGTCTCTCTAGCTCAATCAAGGTACAAATGACTGCATAGCATAATCTCTATAACAACAGAGAGTCTAATAGAGACTCATTACTTCAGTAAAACAGTTCAGAACACAGCTATTTGCAGTTATCCCCATAGAGAGCCTTCCTAACTGTGGAAATCCAGGATAGTTGTGACAGCTGAAGGCATCCAAGTCCCAATGACAAAGGGCCACCTAACTAGAATTGGAGTGCTCTGGTAGTAATCAAGGAGGTACTCCACAAACCCCTTCCAGAAAAGCTGCATGCTATTTTTGCTATTTTGCACCTCCCCAACTGCCCGCATGCTGGTTCTGATAGTGGTGGGCCTCTCCCCTGGCTGCAGGTCACTTGCTTAGCTACCTTTGTCTCATCAAGTTTGGCCTCTCCGAGCTCCTGAGTGAGGAAAGATGAGGATTTAAAACTCTCTGGGCACATCTATAAATCCAGGGAGCTGTAAGAAATGGAGTTCAAGAGGCCTATGCCTGCACCTGAGCATGGTGAGCAAATAGGCACTCCACTATTTCACTATCCACATTCAGCTGAACACCGCAGTGTCTACTCCACACTGTGCCTGCATTTTACTTAGTATCTCCCCCCTCCAGCACTTTTTTGCCCATTCATTGAAAGGTATGGGGACTTCTCAGCAAGCAACCCACTAAACAGGTTTGTAAACACTACTGATCAAAAGTTCTTAGAACAATTCCAATGTCCAGTATATATTCCATAATTTAACCACTTGCCGACTACACACATTACATTTACCTTATTACTTTGACTTTAAATACCGCTAGCCAACAGAACCCCAATATCATTTTGTACTGTGGTCTCAGTGGCAGATTTGCCACGGGATTACTTTTATAGGCAGTGGGAGAGGTGCCCCTCTGCCGAATTTACCAGAGCCATCGGTAAGCCCGGAACCAATCTGATCCCTCTGATGCCTGGGCAGGAAGTCGATGGAGGGCAAGATAGCCCCCACTAGTCTCTAAGCCCTTGGCGCACAGACCAGAGCGAAGTCACTTCTGCCTCTCGGGCTTAAAGGGATTTTTTTTTTGTTAAAGTCAGTGTCTTTCTTTTTTTGCTTTTAAGGGTAAATGAGAGATCTTTTTGACTCCAGATCTCTCAATAAAGAGGATCTGTCATGCTTATTTCTATTACAAGGGATGTTTATACTCCGTGCTCGGCAAGGAAGCAAACTCATATGTAAGTTGCGCCCACATATGGAAACGGAGTACAAACCTCCTGGGAAAGATGTCACATATCCTTGAAGGCTTCAAGGCCATAGGTGCCAATCTCTTGCAAGACCTCCCAACACTATGGCAGCATGTAATGGGAAAGACATGACAAGAGATCTCAAGCATGTGCAGATGGAAATCTGGCACCATGTCTTTCACATTACATGTTCCATGGTGTGAGAAGATCTTGCAAATGTTTGGCACCTGGTGTGTATCCCAGGAGGCTGGGGGCAGGAGAAGGGCTATGTCATCCTCGCCTTGGTAAGGAACAAGGAAGTTAATTTGTGATGCACATTAAAAAAGGTATTTAAAAGAAGGGGAAAAAAGCAATAGGCAATTATGTAAGTGGGTGGAGGGAGGAAAGAAACAAGCTGTGAGGTGAAAGGTTCACTTTAAGCCATGGCAAGGCAATTCCACTGATCTATAAATGGGCTCCTTAATCTAAGTCGAAGACTTATTGTGTAACTATGGACAAAACAAAAAATGGCATATATGATGCAGTCTTTTACTAGTAAACACAAAGCACTTTTTGTTTTTCTGACCATGGTTTTATTATCCATTGGTCCTTTCAGTGGATCTATTAATGTTCTACTTTCTTTAAAACTACAGTTAGAACTGTCTATCTAAGACTACACCCTTTGTTGCCTGACTTTTTGGTCTGCTGTTTACATGAACTTTTTTAGTGTAGACTTAAATGGCACACATGTGCATATCTATATGGGAAAGGATTGTTCTGCGACCTAATTGTTAATCACTAAACCCCTGTACACAAAGGCCGAATGACAGGAGACATTGGCTGGTTAAAAACAAAATGACCGACATTCGGGCCCATGTGTATGTCAGTCTGTCTGACAGAAGCCGGCTTCTGTCAGTTTTGCATGCTCAAAAATCAGCAGCCAACCGACTCCTGATCAGCGCCATCAGCCAATGGCAGACATCGGTGACTGGAGTGTTTTTCCGGGGGGCCGTCCCCCTCTCAAGGCACAAATGCATGCAGAGGAGATTGCTGAACTAACCTTGCATGGTTGGTAGAGCAGCTCCGACCTGAACTGTCAGTTGTTTAAAAAGAAACGGTTAGTGTGTACATGGTTTTAGGCTCAACCAGACACATTGCAATCTGACTGCACAATCTCTATACAATCAGCTTTTGATATATCAAAACTATGTAACATGAGGGCCTATCCAATGAATTTAAATCCAGTCTGGTAGGCCCTTGCATGACATGCTTGTTGGTAGATTTACAGGAGATTGTATAATCAAATTGTAATGTGTGGGGTTAGTTTAGGATGTACAAAACTGGGCTATCCAACTTGGCAACTCAAGGATAGAGAAGGCAAAAAGTTACAATCCAAACAGACTTGTCTAGAATGTCTAATCTTTCTTCAGGGATAGGTGATGGGGCATAGACTGTTGAAAATGAAGATGTATTGCCTTCACTAGGACCTGCTTTGAGGAACTGTGAGCTGAAATAACTAATAGATTTTTGTGGACACAAAAAGGCTTTTATGAACATATATCAGATGCATCATTTAACCATTTGTTAACCAGAAGAAATGTCAACCCCGCTCATGTGCTGTATCCAATTACCTTAAAGAACTTTTGTTTTAACAAAATATTTTACAAGAACTTTAAAATGACCAATTACTACGTCATCCTTCGGTCGTCAGTTTTAATCTCAACCACAGCACTACCTGCCTGGAGTTTGCATGTTCTCCCTGTGCCTGTGCATTTCCCCTGGGTTTTCTACCACACTCCAAAGTCATGTTGGTAGGTTAATTGGTTCCTGTCTAAATTGTCCCTAGTATGTGTATGTATGAATGTGAGTTAGGGACATTAGATTGTAAGCTCCTTGAGGGTAGCGACTGATGTGAATGTACACTATATGTATGTAAAGTGCTGTGTAAATTGATTGAAGTGTTATATAAGTACCTGTAATAACTAAATAAATAAGCCAGGTAACTTTTAGCTACAAATATCCATCCAGGTTTGGATATGTATCTTGTTCTTATTTAAAATGTAAGTCTAGACAAAGTTTTTTTATTTTTTGTCATTTTAAATACAATGGTAAAGCGTTACAACTCTCATTTTTACTGCTATCCAGGGCTCCGATAATTAGAATTCCCCTCACTTACTGTTAAGGTGACACAGTCTTTATCAGACAGGAATTGAGGGAAAGTCTGCTACAGGTATACGGACAGTAGTAAAAGCCTGTCAGGACATGTAATTCCTCCCTGCTATATTCAAAACTAAAAAAAAAAGGTTTGGCTGGGCTAAGTTCACTTGTGTCTAAAATTTAGCCAGAATGGACAATTACACAGATATTTTTAGACTCATAATGCAAATCCTGGTGTTTTATATATGTAGGGGTGACTTCCCCAAGCCCTGCATTATTTAAAGCTTAAAGTAGAGTTCCAGTCATGTATTTATTTAGTAATAGTCAGCAGCTACAAAAAGTGTAACTTCTGACTTTTATTAAACAGCCACTCCCCTGTCCCATGATACAGCGGTGCACTCACCCACGCTGTGTTCTCCCTATGTCCTCCATCGGCAGCATCTTTACTATGGGCACCTGGCTGTGACAGCTTGCGGCTTCACAGCCGGGTGCCCACTGCACATCCGCGAGCGGAGCTGCGGTCTGCCACTGGTCCCGAAGTCTTTTAGGACCCATCATGTGTCCGGGAAGACTTCGGGAGGGAGAACATCCACTTCCAATTGCCTAAGGTGATCGGAACGGAAATGGGAAGCAGGTAACTGTCAAAATCAGGTACCTGCTCCCCCTCTCCTCCCCAAAAGCTCTGTTTCACAAAAAGGAGCTGGGGAGGAGGCCTTTAAGCAGAAGTTCCACTTTTGGGTGGAACTCCCCTTTAACCTAAACTGTGTTTGAGCATCACAAACTGAAAACACCATTTAATTCATTTTTAATATTCAAAGCAAACTCACCCATCCATGTCTCCATGCTTTATTTTGTTGAGAAATCATTTTGAAAAACAAGGCAAGGGCAGATAAAAGGCTCCATGGATGTATGACATCTTTTTGGCCTAGGCCAGAAACCAGGAAGAAACTGTAGAAATGAAACATTTTTTTTAAAACAAGTAAATATAATATACCTCCCTATATATTTCCTAAGGCTAGTAGCATAAATAATTAAAAATGGCTAATGTTGATTGAGTGTTTTTAGATGTTTTATAAGACCTATTTAAGTGTGCTGTGCTCTTAATTACATTATCTGTCAGACTCAGTCTAACATTGAGTAAGCTTTGGCGTGCTGGGCTCTGACTGCCCTGTTGCATAGCCAGTCCGTGGTAAGTCTTCCATCAAGGGAATAGACCATGCTCTAATAAAAAATTTGAGGCCCATTTTGGAAAATTCCTTCCTTGGCTGGGTTTCTTGCATGGTGAGCAGGATGTGTGCCTATGGTAAGGACCCTGGGCTGGAGTTGGCCCTCTTACATTCTGTGAGCCTAGAAGAACAGGATGGGTGCCTGGGAGTTTTCTGAAGCAGCATCAAAGAGCTGAAACCAAGAACCTCCACGTTTTTCTACTGGTAGGTGGTTGCTTCTGGAGTTACGCCACCCCCCACCCAGCGACTGTCAAATCCAAAAAGCAGCCTGAAATCCAATTATTGTGTATTCCACCTTCTTCTATCCACTTCAAGTTCAGCGGCTCATGCGCAATGAAGGTCCGGCAAATCTCCAGCGGATGCTGCCAGACCTTGCCGGTATGGAGGACTGCCGCGCACATGCACGGGAGTGACGTGACCGTGGCTCTGGCCACTCACATTACCGGAGCCACGAACCCGGAAGAAAAGGCGAGCCAAAATGTCAGCCCTCTTAACACTGACCGAGTTGGGCTGCGGGGGCCTTGTTCTAAGGTAAGTATTTCATAATGTGCTAGTATGCAATGCATACTAGCACATTATGCTATTGTCTTGCAGTTTTTTGTTTTTTTTTCCAGTGGGTTTACTACTACTTGAACGCTGGAGGAGCATAGTGCAGGGCCAGTGACTGACAGTCACAGGCTCTCTGCTCACTGTACAGTGGTCTTTGATCGCTCAGTTCTTGGTCTTTGAGGTGGCAGGGGCACAGATGCAGCATCACACCAATGCTGCATCCACCTAGGTGAGTATTACTATATGGCATTTTAAAATCACAAACCTCTCTTTTAAAAAGATCTCCCATTGCAATAGATCTTTCTTTATGTGTGTGCTGATACTACACATTTTGCAAACTTTTGCATTTGAATGTTTTGTATAATCCCACGGCTGGCTTTACTTATGCATACATTTCTTTATTTCTCTCTGCTCATCTTAAATTCTGGAAGGCACAACACTGTGGCATGCATACTGCATCTGTTTGCCAGGAAGCATAAATGTGTTCACCCAAGTGTGTGCTCTTTCCTCCTAAGCCTTCGTTATGGAAAAGTTCCTGTGCTGAAGGTTAAATAGCAGACAGTGGGGTGTATGTGTCCTATTGCTTACAGGTGCACTACGCCTTCACCTAGAACATGTTTTATGCAGCTCGGAGATCTCAGCTGTACTCAGTTCAGCAGCAGCAGACAGCAGGGTCACAGAATCCCACAGAAAGCTATTAAATATTAAAAGCTAAGAGGTTAATCACAGAAAGGCGGCATGCTGTATACTCATACTGCAGGTAACTTTCCAATATGTTCTCAAAATAACCAATTCCTCTTCAAATTGATTTAGAATTGTATCTATCCTTAGTATACTTTCTGTTCTATCCTGATATACAGTGCACATATAAATAATGTATCAAAATATCTTAGAAACATAACACTGTGCACATTGTTGTGGAAACACATATAGGCCTGTAAATATCTACTAGGGCTTAATAAGCAATTGGCAATTATTATTTGTTATTTTTTTTATGTGCTTAATATTTTACATGTTATGTTCTAACCTTATAAATGTGTGCTAATATTTTAAAAAAATGGTTTTGAATATAGATTGTAATTATACATGCACATGGGGGGCAGCCATATTTGCTCATTACGTATGCAGGCTCTAATTCTTAGTTGTGTTTTGATGTGCATCTCATCATGCTGCAAGTCTACCGTATAGAGTTTTATTGAGAACAAGGCACTTGCTGCAGTCTCTAACAAAAGGAAACATCCACAAGGCTGCTGGTAGCTAGAGGCCTTGTGTTTTAGGTCAGGCATGTCAAACTTCAAGGGAAATGCATCTTTAAGGGGACTCATTATGTATACCAAGGATTGCATTCATTCATTCAAAAAAAAAAAAAGAATTTATTGCACTTTGCACTATTGCACTTTTAATAAATTCAACCTACAACATTTTAACTGAGAGCAAAGAGTCGTAAAACCTTTCCAGAACTATTATTATTATTATACAGGATTTATATAGTGCCAACAGTTTATGCAGCACTTTACAACTTGAGGGTAGACAGTAGAGTTGATCGAACCCGTGGATGTTCGGGTTCGGTGGGTTCGGCCGAACTTTGGAAAAAAGTCCGAGTTCGGTACTGAACTTGACCCGAACTTTATCCCGAACCCCATTGAATTCAATGGGGACCTGAACTTTTTGGCACCAAAATGACTGTAAAAGAGTCCTGGAAAGTGCTAGAGGGCCGCAAAATGATTTTAGAACAATAATCTGTCCCTTACAGCAACAGCAGGAACCTGACCCTATAGAACTAGGAGATGATTTTAGAACAATAATCTGTCCCTCTAAGCAGTAGACTCTACCTAGTCCAGTCAGATCTTTCTGTAATCCAGGATGGGGTCTGCAATCTGTCCCTAAAAGCAGTATTAGTAGTAATCTCTACCTATCTATCTGCAATCTGTCCTTAAAAGCAGTAGTAGTAGTAATCTCTACCTATCTATCTATCTGCAATCTGTCACTCACAGCACAGGCAGCATTCTCTCCCTACACTACCCAGAGAGCATGTGACATGCAGCACTGTGACTCCAGCCTCATATAGAGGCTGGGTCACATGATGCACTGGCCAATCACAGCCATGCCATTAGTAGGCATGGCTGTGATGGCTTCTAGAGAAAATCATGCTTGTTGATTGGCTGCCCTGCAGCTATTCAACATGTGCGATCAAATACCCAAACCCAGAACTGGAACCCAAACTTTTTTTTAAATGTCCGGGTTCGGGTCCGGGTCACGGACACCCGAAAGTTCGGTATGAACCCGAACTTTACAGTTCGGGTTCGCTCAACTCTAGTAGACAGTACAAATACAATACACTTAAATACAGTAGGAATCAGAGGGCCCTGCTCGTTAGAGTTTACAATCTAAGAGGGAAGGTCAAGAGATACAAAAGGTAATAACTGTGGGGGATGTGCTGATGGAGAAGATAAATGTATAGGTGGGAGCCAGATAGGCTTCTCTGAAGAGATGAGTTTCCAGGGATCGTCTGAAGGTGGACAAAGTAGGAGAAAGTCGGACAGATTGGGGTAGAGCATTCCAGAGGATGGGAAAGGCTCTGGAGAAGTCCTGGAGGTGAGCATGGGATGAGGTGACAAGGGAGCTAGAGAGCAGGAGGTCTTGGGAGGAGCGAAGAGATCTATTCGGTTGATATTTTGAGACCAGGTTAGTGATGTAGCTGGGGGCCAGGTTGTGGATGGCTTTATAAGTTATTGTTAGTATCCTAAATTTAATACGTTGGTTATTACAAGATTGGCAAGGAAGGGGAGCCCTTATTAGGTAGAGAACAACCGGGGAACCATGCATTGTTCCTACAGTGAACCTGTGCTTTGTCCATGCAGGATGAAGAAATACAGTAGGTTTACCTTAATAATAACAGAAGAAATCAGTAAGGTTCATAGATTCCAGAAGATGCTAGATGCTTAAATGTTTCTTTTAATCAATAAATTCAAAACAGTCCCCAAAATAGATTAAAGTGATGAAAATTATGTAACAGAGCCTCAGAGTGCAGATGACAAACTTCACTTCACCACCAGACATGCTCCAACACTCCCTAAAGTGAGTTGCACTCACCAGATAATCTTGCGTCACAAATAAATGATCGGCAAATATTGCTTTTGTTATATAATTTGCTTTGGTGTTCCTTCATACACAATTGAACTTCATCTTAATACTAGAAACTTTTCCCTCAGTGGCTCTTCAGATATCAGATAAGAAAAAACTCCAATAGTGCATTACCATATAAACAAAGATAAAACTTATTTCTCACAAAGACTACTCACAAGCAAATTAAAAACATAAGGCCCATCAGATATCATGGCTTCTTAATGTCCAACCATGCCCGACCACCCCCATCACCCTCAATGTGCCGGTATACCGACGTCTCACCCAACTCATTCACGAGTTAGAGCCGCGGTGTCACTTCCAGGATGGCGCATGACGTCACTTCTGGTCACCGTGCAACTGCACCCTGATGCTGCATTTCGTCTATCTGACTTTCTCGAAGGGCTATATAAAGATCTGGTGCCATACCATGCAGCTTTGCCTTTCGAGAAGAAATACAGTGAATGCTAAATACCTGAATGTATGCACATTCGATCTACAATTTTCCATCTGGCTACTTTACCAACAGGCAAATGAAGATCAGCTTTTGCCAATCCAGATAGTGCAGGAATCAGCTGAAATGTGACCCGTGTATGGTAGACTTAAGTATAAGCTGTTGTGGAGGGCTGGCACTAAGGTGAAACTTTTGCTTTGCCTCATATAGGGCAAAGTAGGGGCAAGAGAATTGTATGTATCCCAAAAACACCAGTTTGATATGCCTAATATAGGTCATATAAGGGGGCTTAACAGAAATATTTTTGTATTATTCATATCAAGAACTATTTTTTTTCTTTTTGCTAAAAATAATATAATTTGCTAATGCTGGCATATGCCCTATTGACTTATGTAAAAGACACTTTGATTAATGGAACCCAGAGTCAGGTGAAATCCTAGCAGGCAATGGCCTAATTCACTCATACTCTGCCCACTTTTATGCAAACCACTGACATTTATGCCCTAACTATTTCTATTTTCAACATAATTTATCAGACATTTCTAATAGGGACTCTTGGCAGCAAGGCTTATTCATATATTTGTTAACTCTCTCACTGTTAGAACCAAATGTTAATTAGCTTTTTTATTGCTTGGCGGCAAAAAAACATGGGAGCATTGTTACTTGAGTACTATGACTATAAAACAGAAAATTATACTTGTTCTCAATGTACACATTTCACATTGTATGCCATAATCTAACGGAGAGACGTGTGGTTATGAGTCATTGGAGACATATAAAACCTCTTCTCCATGTCTTCCTTTTGTCTAATTTTCTCCCAGTAATTACTCAGCTGGTAACTTTGAGAATCCTAAATATAATGATTGTTCATTTTACTGTTAGTCTCTTCCTCCAGACGGGAGAATTATTCACAATGAATAGATTTCTTACATTTTGGATAAATGAAATTTTTATTTGATGAACCCACCCTCGGAGGTTCATTGTTTGTTAGGCAAAGCTCCCTCTGGAAAGCTGTAGGCAAACATTTATTTCATCTTCCGCTCTTGCACTCCTACCTACAAGGCTACACCGCTGGATTCTAACTTTCTTTAATTCATATCAAGCCCAGTGATCTATTTCTTGTTTGAATTGATTAAACACACACACATGCAGACGGCCAGAGAAATAATGGAAAAAAATTAGAAGGCTGCATTAAAAACTAGATACTAGATAACCTTGTTTGACTCCTATTCAACCTTTCTTCATCAGTCTTAATAGTAAACAGCAAGTTATTGACTGGGTCATTTGAAATGCACATAAAGTAAATGTCATACTGCTTTGAACTAATGAAAGAATCGAACCAAGAAGAATTACAATAATTGCAGAATGTTAAAAGTATTTGGAGTTTAAGTCTTAGAGAACAAGAGTCTAGTGGCAGTACAGAGATGAAGGGAAAGCCTTTTGGTGCAATATGTGCTTCATTTTATGATGCCACCACATGGAATGGTTCTTTTAAATCAATATAATCTATCAGAAAGCTTAATTTTATCATACATCATTCATTTGTGCAACCTAGCATAGTTAATAAATATGCAAAAGTATCCCCGCAGTGGGCTGGTGAACAACAAGCAGGATAC
Organism: Glandirana rugosa; assembly: GCA_018402905.1. Lineage (NCBI taxonomy): Eukaryota > Metazoa > Chordata > Amphibia > Anura > Ranidae > Glandirana > Glandirana rugosa. The sequence goes on from BLSH010555888.1 coordinate 729,384, forward strand.
GTAAACCTTTAACTGTCCAGCTAATAGGAACATCTTCTAAAATAAAAAAGAAATTGCCATCAAGGATTTAACTACAGCAATAGCAGCCTACACAGCTACTATAGGCCACAGGACAGAGGGGGCACAGTTCACAGTAAAATAGTTTGCCCACTGGCTATATTTATCAGTTTCCCCCTGGCAGTAAAAGATCACTTATGATTTACTATGCATGTATCTAACGGCCTTTGCAAGCTTCTGCCCTAATTCCTTGTGACCGCAAAACAGTATCTTATAAGTAACCTTAATTTGTACTCCAACCTGCACCTCTGGACTATGACATGAACCATTTGGATTGCCTGAATGCAGTTTGTAAATGTTCAGTCACAGTGACCTCCAGCATTAAGGGGTATTAATAATAGCCCCATAGGCATTCATTACAGGCCAACCACCTGACCACCAGTGCAAAGAGGCCATGAATAGCTGCTGCCCAACTCTGACAACCACTGTTAAGGGGACGTTAATAGAAATACTTAGATATAGGTTATAGTTGGAAGTTATAAACTGCATCACTCTGTCCAAATATAAAAGGGGTGCAACAAGTGTTGCATTATACAGTAGACCTTCTGCAACATTGGAGGACTCATCAAAGTTTTGCTATAGGGCTCTTTGATTTTTAATTATGACATTTATTGTATTTACATGTCTTTGCTTCCATCACAAATACAAAAATCAAGTAGTTATTTCTCATTTAATGATATTGGGTGGAGCCATGAAGGCTATTCTGTTTAGCCATAGTGGACTCCTGTGCATTCAGACAACAGGTGTACAACACAGATACAGCCTAAAATGCAGAACCATTTATCAAAGTTGCATTCAGCTGGTATAGGCTTGTAGTCCTTTTTTTGTTTAAGGTATTTAAAGGTAATGATTTTTACTTCTTTTTGAGCCTCTCACCCGAACTGAAATAGTTATGCTGTCATATCTGCATATAAAATGTCATCATGACAATATGACATAGTAAACAAAATGGGAATGTGTAATTAAAGATGGAGATGGAACAATTCAAATTTTAGTAATGGAACTACCTGAACTACCAAGTATGTTTTATCAGGGTATTAAAAAAGTTGTGTTCTGCTGCAGGCCTACCTCCCCTCTAATCCTCTGGTATAAAGTGCAGTCTCCCAAGAGTCGCAAACTGCTCAATAGGTACAACACGCATGGAGCAAATTAACATGCATCAAACTGAGCTTCCATAACACTCATAAGAATAATAATGAGGTCTATACACTTCTCTACCATCTTTAGCTTACAGATAAACTTGCAGATAACTTTAACTTTCAGATAAGGTTCAACAGGGAACATACTTGTTTTTGTTTTAAATGGTGAGGGAAAGGCTTAAAAACTCAGTCAGGTTTTTCATTTCTGTTTGTGATCCCATTGGGGGATATTCCCCATCACTTCCTGTCCTTGGAATGCCTTAGAAGGAAATTAGGGGTGCAGTATTCACTGAGACAAGAATAAAAACATTGTCAGACCTTCTAACCCTTCCTCACACTACTAAAAATATGTTTTTGGGTTTTTTTTTTACAATGTGGTTATTGGAGAGGTTTACCCATCAATTTCTGTCCTGACAAGAAGTCAGGGGACATTTTCCCAGTAGAGTTGGAATTTAAAGAAGAAAACTTTACATTGCTTTGCTGTGAAATTATATCACTATATGAAATTATGTTAATACACTAAAATCTCAAAAGAACTGTGACCCATCACCTATTGTACACCATTCTCACCTCTGTGCTACAGATAAATGAATGTAAAACACTCAAAAGAGATTGAATGCAATCCTAATGTTGATCAGTGTCACTTTAAGAATCTTAAAGTATCTCAGTAAATTCTCAGATTGAAATCAGGTAAATAGCGGCACCATCTACTATACTCAAAAGTATCATAAAATTATAAATACATGAAATATAAAACACATCAATATACACTATACCAATATTAATAATAAAAAACACACATGAATCCCTGGACGAAGTCGTGATGATGAAACAGCAAGAGGAAGCAATGCATCATGGTCAACCAGAGTGACGATCCGGGAGAGACAAATTGGCAGTCGGGTGAGACACAGCTTGTTTTGCTTCCTGAATACTGATTGACAATGATGATATGATTTTATTTCAAAGGTTAATTTTACTTTCTGGCATGTGAGTTTGATGTGAGAAGATTGTTTTTAAATAACGTTGTTTTTAACATATTACACTATCGGAGCTCTCCTTTTTCTTCCCCTGTATGAGTTTTAATTCTTAGCTTATAATACATGGCCTGGAGATTGCAGATGGTGGAAGCAATTAACCTCAGGGTTATAAGCACATTTTGTCGAACATGAGAGTGTTAGGCAAATTAATGGTGCATACTTATGGAAGTGGTGGCACGATAACACAAGGTGTGGTGTGAAGATTGAATGATACAATTGAAGATCTCTACAGAAACACTCATTTTGGGAATATTTAAAGTGGACTTTTATATGGACTGTTTTATAGAGTTTGGTGTTTTAATTTGTGTCACTTTACTTTTAACACTGGGTGCTTTTTATTTTTTAATATTGGTACAGTGTATATTGATGTTTAATATTTCATGTTTAACCACTTTCCGACCGCCGTATGCAGAATGACGGCCGGGAAGTGGTTTAGTTATCCTGACTGGATGTCATATGACGTCCTCAGGATAACAAGCCGACGCACGCCCGGGGGGGCGCGCATCGCGACGATCGGTGATGTGGGAGGTCAGTCTGACCCCCCCACAATACCGATCTCGGTAAAGTGCTTCCATCCGAAGCACTTTACCATGTGATCAGCCGGGACCAATCATGGCTGGTCACAGTGTAACACAGGAAAGCCGTTTATCGGCTTTCCTGTACTCAGGTCTGCAGACCTGAGGAGTGGAGAGCCGATCGGCTGCTCTCCTGACAGGAAGGGTTTGTGCTGATGATTTATCAGCACAGCCCCCCTCGGATTACCACACTAGACCACCAGGGAGCCTGGCCAAGGACCACCAACAATGTCCCCACCCAGGACCACCAGGGAGCCGACCAGGGAACACCAGGGAGCCGATCTTGACCACCAGGGAGACCACCCTAGACCACCAGGTAAGGAGCATAGTGCCCAATATGAATGCCACTTAGTGCCACCTTCAGATGCCACCCTAGACCACCAGGGAATGGGCCCCTTTCTGTAAATATGCCCACCAGTGCCCCTATCAGTGTGTACCAGTGCCCCTATCAGTGCATACCAGTGCCACATATCAGTGCCCATTAGTGCCACCTATCAGTGCCCAGTGCCGCCTATGAGTGCCAATCAGTGCCATCTATGAGTGCCCATCAGTGCCGCTTATCAGTGTCCGTCAGTGCCGCTTATCAGTGTCCGTCAGTGCTGAATATCAGTGCCCGTCAGTGTTTCATATCAGTGCCCGTCAGTGCTGCTTATCAGTGCCGCCTAACAGTGCTCATCAATGCTGCATATAAGTGTCTCATCATCAGTGCCACCTCATCAGTGCCACCTCATCAGTGCCAATCAGTACTGCCAGATCAGTGCCCGTCAGTGTAGCCTCATCAGTGCCCATCAGTGATGGAGAAAATTTACTTATTTACAAAGTTTTGTGACAGAAATAGGGAATTTTTTTTTTTCAAAATTTTCGGTCTTTTTTTGTTTATAGCGCAACAGAATAAAAACCGCAGAGGTGATCAAATACCACCAAAAGAAAGCTCTATTTGCAACCGCGCAATTCTCATTCAAAAAAATCTTTCTGTCCTACTGCTTTCACCTTCAAGCTATCTGCACCAATGCTTCAGAAAAGGCATCCAAAATACTCAGTTGGCCTTATTCAAGATTTTGTTTGCATCTGAACCTTTTTTTCACATTCAAGTGAATTGTAAGCAAAATTTGAAACAAATTAATGCTGCTTAAAACAAGGTTAAAATCAGGTCAAAATGAGGTCAACTGCATCTGTGAATGAACACTGAATGATCTGAGAAGCATCTCAAACTTATCTCAAATGCAATTGCAATGCACATGAAAGCTAGCTGCATTTACCCAGTTGACGCAACCTTAGGTAAAATTCCCTAGGGGCAAAGCATTTATGTTTTAGTTCAGGGTCCTGCTTGAAATCCCAAGCCCAACTAAGAAGGGGCATTGCCTCTGAGTTACAGAGAAAAGTATACACTTTTCCCAAACAAGCAAAGGCTCATCCTTTAGATAATACACATATGCAAGATATTTTGCAGTCAAGTGAATTAGTCCAGTTAGGCTACAAAGAGAATTTCAATTTATCAGTTTTGCTTGTTTATTACCTGGGTCTCTTTAACATTTCATAAAATAAAAATATGTTATTTTCTACATGTGTGTATGAGTGCTAGGATTGTGCATACATTTGTTGCCATGATAGTATATTTTGCGTGGAACATCTGTTCACCTATTTGTAACTTGTTTGGTAAATTGTTTTTTTGGTTTTTTTTTATCTAGCTGATCCTTGTGACAAGTATTTTTTGCCCAGATGGCAGAAAGCCCTGTAGGTAATGTATTTCTGATTACTGCAACAGTATGGAATACATGAATTTTTATTAGATACAATTGATACGTTAATCTTGATTTTTTATATAAAAGAAACAAAAACCCATAGGTTATTCCGATGCCTGCAGCATTTCTAACTTCCTTCCTTTTCTAACACACATAATAAAAGTAAAGAAAGGTCTGGGCATTATTATCATTTTTTCATTTGAATATCACCTGCATAAACTGTGCAGAAGGCAAAATAAGTAAGCTTCTGTCTTAATCCTCAGCCAAATGCTAAATCTTACCTGCAAAGCTTTCTGGATCTTGGCTGTTCCATACATCTTCTCGGTAATTTTTAGTAACTCCCCCTCTTCTCATTATTTTGTCTAAATCCAAAACCAGGCTAAACTAAGGCTAGCCATAGACAAATCCTTTTTTTCAATCAGACAGCAGGCTGTTCCAAAGAAGATCCCCCAAAAAACACATGGATTTCCCCCATCCACATTGGGTTCCAAATTCTCCCCACTGTGTAGGAATCTGCTACAGAGTTTATTAAAATTACGACAATGTACATTGATCACCCAAAGGGATTGTTTTCTTCTCAACAAAAGGGAGTTTTGGTTGGACTCTTTAAGTCCAACCTGCATAGCTCCCAGAAGCTTGGCTCTCTTATATAACTCATCAGTAATATTTACATACCCTATTCTGGTTTAATTCCCAGACAGACTACCCTAAGTCTAACTTACACATCTCCCTAAATCTTGGCTCCTCTATAAAATATATAGATTCACTACTCTTGAGGTACTCTCTACTGTGGTAATCCCCAATCAGCCTGTGCTAAAGCTAACCGGTACAGCCCCATACATCTCCTCACTACATTTCAGGTACTTCCCCTCTTTTGCCTTAACACTTTTGTAAAACTCTGAAATGAAAAATGAACAAAGCACATTGAAGATAATTTAGACTTTTGTAACACAAAACACCACAGAACACCTACCCTTTACACTTTGCTGAAAATCCACAAAAATAGTCTAAATCCACCCAGCAGACCAATTATCTCTGGGATTGGTTCACTTATGGAACACACAAGTAAATTTGTTGACTCTTTTCTACTTCCTCACGTGGTACATTTACCATCATATATACAGGACACGTTTGACTTGCTCAGACATATTGATGGCATTCAGGCTCCTCCGGGTGCCTTACTTGTGGCAGTATATATTAAAGCTCTATACGCTAGCATACCATATGAGCTGGGTATTCGCGCAACATAATCGTTTCTTATGGAACAAGATAAATATACTTGGCGCCTCAATAGATGCATTCTGCAACTGCTCAGATTCATCTTAACTAGGAACTTTTTCACCTTTATGCACAAAATGTATTGACAATAAAATGGGGAGACTATGGGGATGTGCTGTGCACCCTCATATGCCAACCTCCTTCTGGGCAGTAGGGAAAGAGATATTTTTTTCTGATGGCAGGTACATTGCCTGGTTAACACAGGTTATGTGCTGGTTTCACTATATAGACAATTTGTTAATCATCTGGATGGGATCACACACAGATCTGTGTTCCATGCTAGAGGTACTTAACAGCAAAGAATAGAACCACAGACTCACTCACAATGTCAGTGACAGGAAGGTTTCCTTCTTAGATCTGGACATCATACTGGAAGCAGATGGCCACATTACCACAAACTTGTTCCACAAACCAAGTGCTGGCAATACGTTGCTACATGCAACCAGTGCCCACCTGGCACTGCTAGTGAGGAGCATACCTTATGCCCAATATCTGCTGCTCCAGAGAAATTGTACCCGTGATACCGATTTTCACAACCAAGATAATCAATTACAACAGTGGTTATTAGCTTGTGGTTTCTTTAATGAGGGGACAACTTTACTTCCTGGTTTTCAAATTGCCTCAGGTTTTCCTGTTGTCTCATTTTGCCTGCTATCTCTTTGCAGAAATGTCCTGACATCACTGGGGGAGGTGCTCTTGTAGTGCACGGAAATGTCAGGCATTCATTCTACACAGAAGTCCCTGTGAAGCCCTGCCCACTCCCACCTATGTCTCGCCTTTGCCCGCCCACTTCTCTATCTATACAGCCAGCTCCGAGATTGGATTTTGTTCTGTTGGTTTACAAATTACCAGAGGGGAGCAGACAGGGAGAAGCACACAGATTAATAGACTGATCTGTGTGCAAACTAACCTGTACTGATCTGTGCCCATTTTGCACACACCCAGCTATTGATTGGCAGATGGGTGTGTGTTATGTAAAATAGACTGAGCATGATAGAAGCAGGAGGACTGGGAGATAGAGAAGACACTTCACTGAAAGGAAATGACATGCTAGCTCTGCTGAACTCCTCCCATAATCACTAGTAGTATACAGCAAAGGAGAACTGGTGGAGGAGATTAGAGACCACAATTGCAGCTATATGGTAGGAAAATAATAATTTCAGTTATTATGTTTATTACCAGGTGTAACTTTCAGGTATTTATATGATAATTACCTAAAATATGTTTGTTGCCTTTAGTTATACTTTAAGTTCAGATGCCTAAATGATGACCTCTGGTACCTAGAACAAATAATGGGGAGTTAGTCAGTTAATATCCCAAACCAAGCCTTTTACCATCACTCCCACTGCCATTCCAGCATGTGAGATTTTCCTGAATTGGATTTTTACCTATCGGATATAACAAATCGGTAGGTATATGTTATATATACACCCTTTGATCTACCTAGTCTTCAACGTATACTATCACTATATTATTACTTTTAGAATCATCCCTGTCATGCTCCCATGCTCGCCCAGGGATGTAATTTGTACTTGATGCCTCTTCTGTTAGGCCAATCCAGTCTTTAAGGTAGATATCATGTTCGCCAATGATTCTATGAGCCATATACTTTGTAGGAATATTGACTATACTGTATTGTATTCACGTATCTTATTTTCATTGTTATTTCTAGTGTATAAGGCTACTTTCACACTGGGGTGGTGCTGGCTGTACCGGAAAAGCGCTGCTCATTTTAGCTGCAATTTACCGCTATTATAGCAGGGCTTTGGCATCGCTTTTCGGGGGGTAGCGGGGCGCTTTTAACCCCCATGAAGAGGTTAAAAGCACCCGTGCTGTGGTGCTTCAGAAGCACTTGTCAGGCGCTTCAGAAGCCGTGTCCATGCATTCCAATAGGCAGGGCGGTTTCCGCACCGCTCCAAAGATGCTGCTTGCAGGACTTTTTTTCCCATCCTGCTTCCACTTGGGCTTTCACACTGGAGAGGATTGAGAGGCAATTTTCAGGTGCTATTTTTAGTGCTAAAGCGCCTGAAAACTGCCACAGTTTGAAAGGGGTCTAATCCTCCTGTTGTCTTGTTCACTCTCCTGAAGAAGCAGGACACCGCAAAACATGTTGAGAGTTTGATTCTTTATATAATCATGTGACTACTGGAGATATCTGCAACTCTGAGTGAAAAAACCTCCCTCTTCTTTTTGGCGGTTTAATCACTTGGAGGAAAATGCAATGTCACACTAAATGTTTTAGATGTATTGTCAATTTCATGCATATTAAATGTGTATGGTTTTTAACAAATTTTGTTGTAATGTCTTATGACGGTACCGGGAAACTCCTAGTTGCCCCACGCCATCCGTTCTACATTTAGTATATATTCGGGATGTTGGTACCTCTATCTTATTTTGTAACAAACATTAAAAACACACAATAATAAAGAGGAAAGGGAAATGGGACTTTAAATGAAGAACGTGGTGGCTCAAAGTAAAAAATTGAAATGAATGTTTAATGAATCATATATCTATATCCGATCTCCAAGTAATTTTGACCAAACATATCATTTATCATATAGAAAAAGGTATAAAAAATGCATATATATACACATGCATGTGGAGAAAAGAGACATAAAAGATACAATACATATGATGCAGTAATTATAACACATGATTGATGTACAGCCAAACACCATAAATTGGGACAAAATGTAATTGTTTATAGGAAACACGACATTGTTAGCTCTATGCATTTCCTGATTTTGGATCACTCTTCAGGAGCAAGCATACATATAGATAGGGATGGAGGCAGATGACTAAGTCACTGCCTCATTTAAAGTCACAAAACCCCCCTTACATGATAATAAAGATTTACCCCGGTTGTGGCCAAATGTATAGACCCCCTACAGTGCAGGTCTGTCTCAGCGAATGTGGGGACACTACACCAAGGGGACACACAATCCACAGTCTGATAAAAAGCAGTTGAAATCATAGGCTACAGTCATATATATGTTTCTAAGACAATGAAAGCATAGTCAATTCCGCTCAGATGTAAAGCTGGGTCAAAGTAGCCTATAGATATATATACAATGTAAAGAAACATATAGCACTAGCAGGGGTTTTGCAGCAATAAGCTATGAAAGCAAAGAAAATTTCAAATATAGATCCCAGGTTTCCAAATGCACAAATGTGTCTCAGATTACCTTGTAAAGTAGGCAGATAAGGATGGAGTTAAATGTGCGTCTAAGACCCCATACACACTATACAACTTTTGTTGTCTGATTTCCTTTAGATTTACCAAAACCATGTAGTACTAGGGCCTACCTGATTGTATAGCAATTGAAACTCTTAAGGTTTGATCTCATATTATATGGTTTTGGTAAAACTGAAGGAAAAAATCTACAGAAAATTGGATAGTGTGTATCCAGCTTTAGGCTGGGAGGGATTCTTATAGTGGTTGTTAAGCCACTTGTATAAAATGCTCCCATCCCCTCTGTATTAGAACGATAAGTTCCCCTGTGTCTGTGTTATAACATAAATATGCTTATCTGTACTGATAACACAGCTTCTTCCTACAATCAGCTGTTGTTTTTCTCCTCTCCTCTACTCTGGGGAGCTACAGTTCATTGAGGAAACCATAAATGCCAACATGTACTGTGACATACTGAAGTGGAGCATGATCGCCTCCCTTCAGAGACTGGGCCACAGGGCAGTATTCCAACATGCTAACAACCCCAAACTCACCTCCAAGATGACCACTGCCTTGTTAAAGAAGTTGAGGGCAAGGGTGATGGACTGGCCAAGCATGTCTCCAGACCTAAAGCCTATTGAGCATCTGTGGGGCATTCTCAAACGGAAAGTGGAGGAGCGTAAGGTCTCTAACATCCACCAGCTCCGTGATGTCGTCATGCATGAGTGGAAGAGAATTCCAGTGGCAACCTGTGAAGCTCTGGTGAACTCCTTGCCCAAGAGGGTTAAGGCAGTGATGGACAATAATGGTGGCCACACCACACAAAATATTGACACTTTTGGCCCAATTTGGACATTTTCACTTAGGGGTGTACTCACTTTTGTTGCCAGCTGTATAGATATTAATGGCTTTGTGTTGAGTTTTTTTGAGGGGACAGCAAATTTACTCTGTTATACAAGCTGTACACTCACTACTTTACATTGTAGCAAAGTGTAATTTCTTCAGTATATACACTGTGTGCACATTTATTAGGCAAGTGAGCATTTTGACAAAATCTTATTTTTTATGCATATTGTCCAACTCCAAGCTGTATATATTTGAATTCTTATTGGAGGCATATCAGGTAATGTGTATTAGGGATGGTCCGCCGGTTCGAGTCGAACGTATGTTCGACTCAAACATCGGGGGTTCGCTTGTTCAGCGCATCACGAACATTATGGGGCATTCACAGGAAATTTGAGCGCCCCATAATGCATACAAATTGCAGGGAAATGCTGCCCGCCAGAGAGTTTAGTTAGCGGCGTGCAGGCAGTTTAGTGTAGAGACTAAGACATCTGATATACTAGTGCTATCTGTATACAGTTAGTGCAGGCAGTGTAAGTATATAAATGTATATTAAATGGTGTATATATATATATATATATATATATATATATATATATATATATATATATGTGACGGACGTGATTGAGGTATACGATATGTGACTTGCTCGACGTACACCAGATGTGATTTCCGTCACATTATATATATATATATATATATATATATATATATATATATATATATATATGTGGCACTGCCTTTAGTGTAGACCACATACAGCTCGTTCAGTGTATAGTATATGGAGTTAGTGCAGGCAGTGTAAGAATATATATGCACCTTATATAATGTATATATA
>BLSH010555888.1:741415-752632 GCA_018402905.1 Glandirana rugosa
GTAATTACCGACACACAACTCAATAAAACTCCCTATATATATATAGTATCTCACAAAAGTAAGTACATCCCTCACATTTTTGTAAATCTTGTATTATATCTTTTCATGTGACAACACTGAAGAAATGACACTTTGCTACAATGTAAAGTAGTGAGTGTGCAGCTTGCATAACAGTGTAAATTTGCTGTCCCCTCAAAATAACTCAACACACAGCCATTAATGTCTAAACCGCTGGCAACAAAAGTGAAAATGTCCAAATTGGGCCCAATTAGCCATTTTCCATCCCCGGTGTCATGTGACTCATTAGTGTTACAAGGTCTCGGGTGTGAATGGGGAGCAGGTGTGTTAAATTTGGTGTTATTGCTCTCACTCTCTCATACTGGTCACTAGAAGTTCAACACCTCATGGCAAAGAACTTTCTGAGGATCTGAAAAAAAGAATTGTTGCTCTACATAAAGATGGCCTAGGCTATAAGAAGATTGCCAATACCCTGAAACTGAGCTGCAGCACGGTGGCCAAGACCATACAGCGGTTTAACAGGACAGGTTTCACTCAGAACAGGCTTCGACATGGTCAATCAAAGAAGTTGAGTGCACGTGCTCAGCGTCATATCCAGAGGTTGTCTTTGGGAAATAGACGTATGAGTGCTGCCAGCATTGCTGCAGAGTTAGAAGGGATGGGGGGGTCAGCCTGTCAGTGCTTAGACCATACACCGCACACTGCATCAAATTGGTCTGCATGGCTGTCGTCCCAGAAGTAAGCCTCTTCTAAAGATGATGCACAAGAAAGCCTGCAAACAGTTCGCCAAAGACAAGTAGACTAAGGACGTGGAATCCTGGAACCATGTCCTGTGGTCTGATGAGACCAAGATAAACTCTTTTGGTTCAGATGGTGTCAAGTGTGTGTAGTGGCAACCAGGTGAGGAGTACAAGTGTGTCTTGCCTACAGTCAAGCATGGTGATGGGAGTGCCATGGGCTGGGACTGCATGAGTGCTACTGGCACTGGGGAGCTACAGTTCATTGAGGGAACCATGAATGCCAACATGTACTGTGACTTATTGAAGCAGAGCATGATTCCCTCCCTTCAGAGACTGGGCCAAAGGGCAGTATTCCAACATGATAACGACCCCAAGCACACCTCCAAGATGACCACTGCCTTGCTAAAGAAGCTGAGGGTAAAGGTGATGGACTGGCCAAACATGTCTCCAGACCTAAGCCCTAAACCCTGAGCATCAGTGTTGAATCCTCAAATGGAAGATGGAGGAGCAAAAGGTCTCTAACGTCCACCAGCTTCAAGATGTCATCATGGAGGAGTGGAAGAGGACTCCAGTGGCAACCTGCAAAGCTCTGGTGAACTCCATGCCCAAGAGCATTAAGGTAGTGCTGGAAAATAAGTGTACTCACTTTTGTTGCCAGCGGTTTAGACATTAATGGCTGTGTGTTGAGTTATTCAGAGGGGACAGCAAATTTACACTGTTATACAAGCTGTACACTCACTACTTTACATTGTAGCAAAGTGTCATTTCTTCAGTGTTGTCACATGAAAAGATAGAATAAAATATTTACAGAAATGTGAGGGGTGTACTTACTTTTGTGAGATACTGTATATACACAGTGTATTGAGTGTACACTATATATCCTATATATATGTACCGTATATAATACAGTGTAGTATGGTGTGTGTTTCAAGCAGAAACTGTCCAAAAACTCACAAGTTCGATGGATGCAAGACTTGTAAAGCTGCTATCAAATAAGGGGTCCTATGTTAAAATGTAACGTGACCTGTTAAAATAGTTAAAAAGTTAAAAAGTTGTTCAAAGTTTGATTGAAATAGCTTTTGATTTCAGTAAATATGCTGCAAACACAACAAATGACAATTTTCAGTTCTTTACAACCTATAAAGTGTTTTGAAACTTACTGTGCGTAATAATTTGGGACAGTGCATTGTAAGTTTTTTTTTTTAAATACTGTTATCATTAGGAGGTTTGTCCAAATAAAATTAGAATTTTACTCTTAATAGTTGATAACATGAGAATTATGCTGACTGTTGTTTACATCAGTTATTTAGGTAAATGAGAAAAATATCATTGGCATAATAATTTGGAACAGGGTGTATGCTGATGGAGGATGCGCAGCAATTTGAATGCTCCGATGTTGGTTTCCAGGTTGAGGAAGGGAGTAACGTGAGCCTAGAGACAGGGGGTGCCACAGAAGGACAAGAAGCTAGCAGTCATGTTCCCCCAGCTGCAGCATACTGCCAAGTTTGGTCCAGTGATGAGCATACTGACTGTACTTGGGTGCCCAAGAGAAGAGAGGAGGAAAGTGAGGAGGAGGCACAACTCCAACGAGGCAAGTTGTCCTCCAGGGGCCAGATTAAGGGCAGCCACCCAATTGTACAAGACCACAGAGCTCCACAGGTGCAGGGCACTGCTGGCTCCATGCTGACTTCCAAAAGTTCATTGGTGTGAGCTTTTTCAACATATGTGCACTAGATCGCACCATTGCTATTTGCAATCTATGTCTGAAGCGGGTCAAGTGTGGCCAGAACTCCAGCCGCTTGGGCACCATTGTCTTGACAAGACATATGATGACCAGCCATGCAGTCCGTTGGCAACAGCACCTGAAAAAACCTCTTGAGAAAACAAGGCAGACTTCTCCCTGCTCCTCACCTGGGATCTCAACCCCTACTATACCTCCAGTCCTCTCCAAAACCTGCACAGAAAGGAATGAAGGTATAGCAATGCATGTGAGAAGTACTTGCAGCCAATCTGCTAGCAGTACACCACCAGGTGAATTCAGCAGGCAAATATCCCTACCACAATTGCTGAACCGTAAAAAAAATACTGTTCCAGCCATCCACATGCTCAGCGTCTTAATTCTAGCTTGTCCAAATTGCTAGAACTCCAACCTCTGCCTTTTCAGCTGGTAGACTCTGCCCCCTTTCGTGAGTTTGTGGAATGTGCTGTCCCACAGTGGCAGGTTCCCAAAAGACATTTCTTTTCACATAAGGCCATTCCAGCTCTCTACCGTCATGTGGAAGGCAATGTTTTGGCGGTCAGTAGCAGGGTTCATATTACTGCTGACTCATGGTCCAGCAGGCATTTGTCAGGGACATTACCTTTCCTTCACGGTGCACTGGGTAACTGCTGGCAGCTGGGAAGGATGCAGGACAGGGTTCAGTGTTGGAGCTAGTTCCACTACCATGCTTCCAAAAAGCTGGTGGTGATTTTGCCACATCTGCCTCCTCCACCCCCTCCTCTTCTTCTACCTCTGTGGCCTTTTCTGCAGAATTGTCCTCTGAACCTGCAGTGCTCCCTAAGCGTTCAAGGGGCTATGCAAGCAGTCAGGCTAAAAGATACGATACGGTGCTTGAGTTAGTCTGTCTTGGGGACAGGAGCCACACTGGGGCAGAGATTCTGTCAGCTCTGCGGGGGCAGGCTCAGAGGTGGTTGACGGCACTACAACTTGTATGCGACAATGGCACCAACCTTCTCTCCGCCCTCCGACAGGGACACTTGACACATGTTCCATGCTTGGCACACGTCTTGAATTTGGTGGTGCATCGTTTCTTGACCAGGTACCCAGGTTTACCAGATATCCCGAGGCAGGCCAGAAAAGTCTGTGGTCATTTCCGGCAGTCATACAATGCCAGTGCCTGGCTGGCTGACATTCAGCGGGAATTCAACCTGCTCACCAACCGCCTCATTTGTTACATGCCCACCAGATGGAGCTCAACATTGGCAATGCTGCAACGGCTGCATGCACAGCAGAGGGCCAACAATGAGTACCTCTGTGAGCATGGCACCAGGACAGGCTCAGGGGAGCTTGGCTTCTTTTTGCCATGCCAGTGGCTACTGATCAAGGGTGCATGCACTGTTCTGTCACCTTTTGAGGAGGCCACAAGGATGGTGAGCAGCGACAATGCATGCATCAGTGACACTGTCCCTCCAATCTTCCTGCTGGAGCCCACGCTTCATGGAATCATGGACAAGGCACTTGAGGCATAACAGTGGGAGGAAGAAGAGGATTTCCTCTCAAGGCCCCCTTTATGCAGATAGCATTCCTGCAGGTTTGCCAAACACACAGGAGGAGGAGGAGGATTGTGTCAGCATGGATGTGGAGGATAACACGCAGCAGTCTTCAAGGGATGGTTTTCAGTCCCCAGACACCCAAGGAGTTGAACGTGGCTGAGAGGGGGTAGTTCCTGATAATGTCATCCTCAGTGACCCAGAGGACTTTCATGCCTCTTCAAACTTACGCTGCATGGGCTCTCTGATTCTGAAAAGCCTGTGAAAAGACCCTAGGATTCGTGGTATCAAGGACAGGGATCATTACTGGCTGGCAACTCTTCTTGTTCCACAGAGCATGGATGGATGAAACATCTTCAGGATACCTTGAAGAAACTTTTGTGCAACGCCTTTCCAGACCTTGGGAGGTTACCATGTCCTGCTACTGAACAACGTGTTTCTGAGGTTTGTTTGGTCAGAGGCAGAGCGGTGGAGAAGGTGGCTGGCTGGCCGATGCCGTTAAACAATTTTTCAAACCTCAGTGCCCAGGGCTGATAGAATCAAGAAACCATTGTCAGCATCTGCACTATTTTATTTTTATTTATTTCAGGTACTTATATAGCGCTATCAGTTTACGCAACGTTTTACATAAATTTTGTACATTCACATCAGTCGCTACCCTCAGGGAGCTTACAATCTAAGGTCCCTAACTCACATTCATACATATACTAGGGCCAATTTAGACAGGATCTAATTTACCTACCAGCATGTCTTTGGAGTGTGGGAGGAAACCCATGCAGGCACAGGGAGAACATGCAAACTCCAGGCAAGTATTGTCGTGGTTGGGATTTGAACCAGCAACCCTTTTGCTGCCAGACGAAAGTGCTATCCACTACACCACTGTACCGCCAATATAAAAAAACTTTAACAGCAGATCCCATTCCTGCGAACAAGAAAAGTAACTGTGAGGGGTTACAGTGTTCTGGCACCGCCAACACCCAAGGCCCAATTTATTTGCACCTGTTTGACTGGGGCATGTCATTACAATTTTTAAAATAATTTACAACAGCAGGGCCAATCCTGCGCCCAAGAAGAGTAACTGTGAGGGGTTACAGTGTTCTGGCACTGCCAACACCCAAGGCCCAATTTTTCGGCACCTGTTTGACTGGGTCATGTCTTGCTCTTTTTTTTTTTTTTTTTGCAAGTGTTATTTTTTTTTATTGCATTTTAGTGTAAATATGAGATCTGAGATATTTTTGACCCCACATCTCATATTTAAGAGGTCCTGTCATGCTTTTTTAATAAAATAAATAAATAAAAAAAAATGTAAAAAATTGAAAGCGCCCCGCCCCGAGCTCGCACGCAGAAGCGAACGCATACGTAAGTTCCGCCCGCATATGAAAATGGCGTTCAAACCACACATGTGAGGTATCACCACGGTTGTTAGAGCGAGAGCAAATGATTCTAGCACTAGACATCCTCTGTAACTCAAAATTGGTAACTTATAGAAATTTTTAAACTTCGCTGATGGAGATTTTTAAGTGCCAAAGTTTGTTGCCATTCCACGAGTGGGCGCAATTTTAAAGCATGACATATTGGGTATCAATTTACTTGGCGTAAAATTATCTTTCGCAATACAGAAAAAAAATGGGATAACTTTACTGTTGTCTTATACTTTAATTCAAAGAGTGAATTGTTTCTAAAAAATTGCGCTTTTAAGACCGCGGCGCAAATACGGTGTGTGACATAAAGTATTGCAACGACTGCCATTTTATTCTCTAGGGTGTTAGAAAAAAATATAAAATGTTTGGGGGTCCTAAGTAATTTTCTTTAAAAAAAAAATGATTTTAAGTTGTAAACACCATATCTCAGAAACAGGCTCTGTCCTTAAGTTAAGTGATTAAGGGGTCTGGTATGGATTTTAAGGGGAACCCCGTGCCAAAATAGAAAAAAAAAATTATGTGGGGTCCCCCCAAAATCCAAACCAGGCCCTTGGGTCTGGTATGGATTTTAAGGGGAACCCCGCCCCAAGATAAAAAAAAAGTGCATGGGGGTCCCCCAAAATCCATACCAGACCCTTATCTGAGCACGCAGCCCTGGCAGGGCAGGGGAGGGGGGACGAGCGAGTCCCCCCCCCCTCCAAACCATACCAGGCCATATGCCCTCAGCATTGGGAGTGTACTTTGAGGTCCCCCAAAGCACTTTGAGAAGGGCCTCATCCCTACAACCCTGGCCGGTGGTTGTGGGCAGGGGGCTTATCAGAATCTGTACCCCTACCCATTCACCAAAAAGGAGTGTAGTGGTAAAAACATGATGCAGTTTTTGACAAGTCCTTTATTGTGTAAAATAGCTCTTTTCTTCCTTTCTTGTGTCTGACCCACCAGGTGACGGTGCCCCATATAGGATTGCCACTATAGTACAACCCCCAATGTCACGCCAGCATGCAATGGGAGAGGGAGGCACCATCCCTTGTGCGGCTTAAGCCGCCCAGCAAATGGCGCCAAAACCACACTTCCGTGGTGCACGCAGAATGTAGATTGCCCCGCCTGGTGTAGCGGCGCCACAAGGATGCCGCACATCCGGCGTGCAAAGCGTGATGACGATACTCAGTGACAATGCACCCGCCCCACCCATGTTTGAGATGGAAGAAGAGGGGGAGCTAGCAGTGAGAATCGCAGCTCCCGAATCTGATGAACTTCCGGAGAAGTACACCAACACACAGCACCATCAACCAAAACATTGATATATAAATATATAAAAAGATGGATCATGAATTTTAAGGGGGAGTAAAATGTCTTAATCCCATTAAGTAACATTTGGCAGAGGATAAGGAAATAATTGGGGAAATTACCATTAATGAACGTTAGATTTTAAATCAATGCCAAGACGCGCCTCCATTCCGTATTGTTTGTTAAGGGCGAGGGTTAAGGAGGGCATGTGGCCTGGTATGGTTTGGAGGGGGGGCGGCGCTCACTCGTTCCCACCCCTTCCTGCCATGCCAGGGCTGCGTGCTCGGATAAGGGTCTGGTTTGGATTTTGGGGGGACCCCTATGCCAATTTTTTAAAAAATTTGGCACGGTGTTCCCCTTAAAATCCATACCAGACCTGAAGGGCCTGGTACGGACTTTGGGGGGACCCCTACGCAATTGTTTTTTTTTAATTTGCTGCGGGGTTCCCCTTAAAATCCATACCAGACCTGAAGAGCCTGTTAGGGACTTTGGGGGGACCCCTACACAATTTTTTTTTAATTTTGGTGCGGGGTTACCCTTAAAATACATACCAGACCCGAAGGGTCTAGTACGGACTTTGGGGGGACCCCAACGCAATTTTTTTTTTTTTAATTTCGGCGCCGCATTTCCCTTAACATCCACACCAGACCCAAAGGGCCTGGTATGGACTGGGGGGGTGGACACCCCCAATGCAATGCTTTTTCAGTGATTTTTATTTATATTGCTGGAAACCGGTAATACATTACAGCCGTGAGTGATTTGAAATTACAATTTTTCCTTTACAAATATCATTTTGCGTTGGCACTGTTCTAAACATCACAGATGTGCACCCTTTTACAGGCATACTGAGGGGACCCCCCAGGCACGATATTTAAAGGAATATTTCATTTTTATTTTTTCACTTTAAGCATTATTAAAATCACTGCTCCTGAAAAAATGATTGATTTTTTTGCATTAATACATGTCCCCTAGGGTAGGACCCGGGTCCCCATAAACTTTTTATGGCAATAACTTGCATATAAGCCTTTAAAATGAGCACTTTTGATTTTTCATGTTCGAGTCCCATTGATTTTAATGGCGTTCGCACAAATTTTTTGCCTGTTCGCAAGTTCTGGTGCTAACCAAACCGGGGGGTGTATTAGTATAATGAGGAGGGATGTGGCCTAGGGAGATCAACACCCTATATTAAGCAGCTTATTTTCCTCAGGCAAAATGGGCCAAAAAAAGAGATTTAACTTTCTAACTTTTCTTTTGTTGTAGATAGTCAACATGGTGTTGCAAGAAAAAAGACACAAATTAACTGCTAAAAATTTGAGAAAAATCAAATGTGAAGCTACCAGGACCCATTATCCTCCAGTTCTGCCATATTCCAGAACTGCAACCAACCTGGAGTACTCAGAAGAACAAGGTGGTCAGTGCTCAGAGACAAGGCCAAGGTAAGAATGACTGAAACCTGACCACCACTGATCAAGAAGCATTAGTTGAAACATCAAGACTGGGCCAAGAAATATCTGAAGACAGATTTTTCAAAGGTTTTATGGACTGATGAGAGGAGAGTGACTCTTGACGGACCAGATGGATGGGCCTGTGGCTGGATCAGTAACAGGCACAGAGCTCCACTTCCACTCAGGTGCCAGCAAGGTGGAGGTGTGGTACTGGTATGAGCTGGTATTAAAAAGGTGAGCTAGTTGAAAATGGACTCAAAATCAACTCAATCAATCCCAAACCTATTGCCAGTTTTTAGAAGACACTTTCTTCCAGCAGTGGTATAGGAAAAAGTCTGCATCTTTCTAGAAGACCATGATATTTTTGCAGGACAATGCTCCATCACATGCTTCTAAGTACTCCACTGCATAGCTAGCCAGTAAAGGACTTAAAGATGAAACAATAATGACATGGCCCCCTTCCCTGCCTGATATAAACCCTATTGAGAACCTGTGGGCCCTTATTAAATGAGAGATTTACAGTGAAGGAAAACAGTACACCTCTCTGAACAGTGTCTGGGAGGCTGTGGTTGCTACTGCACAAAAAGTTGATCGTCAACAGATCAAGAAACTGACAGATTCGATGAATGTAAGGCTGATGACTGTTATTAAAAAGAAGGGGGGCTATATTGATCACTGATTTTTTTTTTTAAATACCAGAAATGTTTATTTGTAAATTTTGAGTTGATTGTTTGTTATTCTCGCGTTAGCAGTTGAAAATAAACAAGCGGGATGGGAAAATTTTCGTTTTTCATTTAGTTGCATAATAATTCTGCACACTAAGGGCCCATTCACTACTTTTGTAACGTGAATGTACCTGAAGCCTGAAGCTATAAAACGCTGGAGGGGAAAAATTAATGACTCTCTATGGAGATGGTTCACATCTCCATTCAAAAACGCCTGAAGCCAAAGGCCCTAAGCTCAAACTAATCCCGGAGGTATTTTTGTCACGTGAATGTTCTGGAACATTTGTATTGCCATAGATATCAATGGAAAAGCGTCAGTCACGTGTATTAGCATGACATGGGCGTTTCCAAACGCGAGACAAAGCTTGAAAAATGTCCAAATATGCTATGCTTAGGTGTGAATGCCGCCTAATAGTTACCCAACAATTGTGCACACATTGATATTCCCCTAAGAAAGCCAAAACCTCACTTTTACTTTCTGAAATATTCAGGTTTAAGGTTTATTAACATTTTGGATTTATTGATAGCACTGTAATTGTTCAATAATGAAATGAATCCTCAAAAATACAACTTGCCTAATAATTGTGCACATAGTGTACAGTATATATATAGGAATGGGCTGAACATCCCCGGTTCGGTTTGCACCAGAACATGAGGTTGTGGGGGTCTACGGGCGGGGAGCTTATCGGAATCTGGAAGCCCCCTTTAATAAGGGGGCCCCCAGATCCCGCCCCCCCATGTGAATTAGTATCGGGTGCATCGTACCCCTACTAATTCACCAAAAAGTTTCAAAAAAGAAAAAAACACAGGAGACAATTAGGGACAAGTCCTTTATTAAACAAAAATGTTGTAATCCATCGTCAATCACGGTGAGCGACGGACCCGAAAAAAAAGACGCAATAGCTCCTCCTCCATGGGAGGGCTCCCACTGTCTGCATGCTCTTTGCTTTGACAGTTTATTTATATGGAAGGGCGGGGCCACCCGGTGACGTAAGTGCGTGACCCACCCCCTCTGATGTCAGAAGGAGCGGGTTGTTGGCTTACGTCGCCGGGTGGCCCCGCCCTGCCAAATAAATAAACTGTCAAAGCAAAAAGAGTGCAGACAGCGGGAGCCCTCCCAACGGAGAGGAACTGTGCTCGCAGTCTGCGCGCAATGCATTATGGGGCTCTCCGAGAGTTACTCAGTTCATGAGCTAATTTATTCATCATTGCAATTTCAGGAGATTTTTTTAACCACCTCACGTCCGCCCACCGTCAAATGACGACGGGGCGGAACTGCTATTGTTCTGGGACGACGTCATATGACGTTGTCCCTTTAAGCTGGGATTGCGCGCGATCGGGCGGGCGCATCCCGGCTCTGTCGATGTCGACGTGTCCCCAGGACACACTGCGTCACCGACAGGGGTGAACAGCCATTTGCACGGCGCATGTGCGCAATCGGGAGCGCGTGCGTGTCGGTGGCGGCGTGTTCCCGGGGAACACTGTCTGTCATCAACACAGGTATCAGCCGCCGGCCTGCGGCTGTTACCTTGTGATCAGCTGTGATCTACTTCACAACCGATCACATCCAATGTAAACAGAGCGGTAACTCACTGTTACCAGCTCTTCTCTCCTCACACAGTGTCCAGTGTGAGGAGAGAAGAGCTGGGATCAGTGAGTTACTGATCTGTACAGTAAAAACACACACTGACACTTCACCCTGCCCCCCCCCCAATGCACCAGTCACCCAACAGTCACCCCATCTGCCCCCATAAAGGGTACCTGTCATCATAAAGTGCACCTGTCATCATAAAGAGCACCTGTCACCCTTCAGTGACCGTGGCATGTCACCGTCACCCGTCAGTGACCACCGCCAGTCCCCGTCACCCATCACTGACCACCGCCAGTCACCCATCACTGACCACCACCCGTCACCCATCAGTAACCACCGCCAGTCACCCGTCACCCATCAGTGACCACCGCCAGTCATCCATTAGTGACCACCGCCAGTCACCCGTCACCCATCAGTGACCACCGCCAGTCACTTGTCACCCGTCACCCATAATTACCACCGCCAGTCACCTGTCACACATCTGTGACCACCGCCAGTCACCTGTCACACATCTGTGACCACCGCCAGTCACCCGTCATGCATTAATGATCACCACGAGACACCGGTCACCCATTAGTGACCACCGCCAGACACGCGGCACCCAGCAGTGACCACCGCCAGACACGCGGCACCCATCAGTGACCACCGCCAGTCACCCATCATTGACCACCAGTCACCCATCAGTAACCACCACCACACACCTGGCACCCATCAGTGACT
>BLSH010555888.1:757822-772331 GCA_018402905.1 Glandirana rugosa
TATCGATTGCGGAAATCGCTTATGATAGTTAGAAATATATTAAATTTTCTTCTATTAAGGTGAGGAGTTGGGTGAGGTCTGAGGTAAGTCAGTAAAGATGTTAGTCAATTGGAGGGGAGTGATAGGGGGCTGGTCAACGTTCGGGAAAGATGTGGGTAGAGAAGTAACCTCTATCTTGTTCATTAATTTTGGAATGGGGGCGTGTTTCGTGGTCCTCGTCTACCCAAACAATTACTTAAGATATTTATGGAACGGGGGAGTTAAAGGAGTATAAATCGTCTGGATAAGTTGGTACAGCGCTGGAGACCTCGGAAAGGATTTCTTTACAATAATAGTTGTTATTAATGGTATGGATTCGGACTTTTCCTGAGCCGTGTTCAAGTCTTAATTGAAGAGATGGGTGTAGAAAGGGCTTGCAACTGGTCGGGGGATAGTGAGGGGAGGTTAACTGATTGTAGAAATGACTGAATGGAGTCTGGAGTGGGTTGAGGAGTGGAATTATCTTCTTTTAAATTATATAAAGATTGATAGTATTCGCTAAAGGCGTTAGCTATCTCCATTGGATTATGTACTGGGGATTTTTTACTTGGGTGGATGATTTTGGTAATTGTTGTTTTAAGGCGTTGCTGTTTTACATATTTGGCTAATTTGGCTCCGGCTCTATTACCCAATGAATAGAAGTTTGCTTTGGTTATTTTAAGTTGATTGGCATATTCATGGGAAAGGAGGGAGTGCAGTCTGTTTCTTTCTTTAAGGAGGGATGTACTAAGGGATTGAGAGGGAGAAGTCTTATTAAGTTCTTCTTTGCTTTTAATAGATTCTAGGACTTCTTCAATTTGTCGCGACCTCTGTTTCCTCTCTATACTTTGTATTTTAATGCATATGCCTCTAATAAAGGCTTTGTAAGTCGCCCAAAGAGTCATTATGGACACGTCTGGGGAAGAGTTAGTCTCAAAAATAGTGTTTGGGCATCTTCAATTGTTTTGTAATGTATGGGGTTCTTGAGTATGTTAGGATCTAGTCTCCATAATCTGGATGGTGCATTTTTGAAAGAAGAGCCGATCTCTATGGATATGGGAGCGTGGTCTGACCACGTAATTGTGCCAATCTTGGAGTTCAGTATTTGCTGTAGGGTGAATTTGTCCGTAAGAAAAAAATCAATCCTTGAATAGGAAAGGTGAGGAGGGAAAAAGTACGTATAATCCTTTTCAGTTCCATGTTGGCATCTCCATATATCGTGTAAACCGTTAGATTGTAGAGTTTGGGCAAGAGTTTGGTGTGTAGCTTTCTTCTTTGTTGTAGAGTCCATGTCTTCGTCGGTGATGATGTTGAAATCCCCGCCTATAATCAGACGACCTTTTTTAAGAGGTTCTATTATGGAAAAGAGTTTTTTAAAAAATCGGATTTGCTTGGAGTTTGGTCCATATACATTAACTAAGGTGTAATGTATCTGGTTTATCTCGCATATGAGTATATGATAGCGTCCGAGTGGGTCTGAGACTTCCGAGATAGATGTGAACCGTAGAGAATCATGTATTGCAGTCAATACTCCATGTGTTTTTTTGATATTGGAGGACATGAAGGTTTTTGAGTAGTGTTGTAGCCGAAATTGAGGAGTTTTAGAGGTCATGAAGTGAGTCTCTTGTATGAAGAGAATATCTGCCTTGAGTTGCCGTGCTTCTTTGTAGAGTAGGGAACGTTTATGTGGAGAGTTAAGTCCCCTCACATTCAAAGATGAAAGTCTAAGTGCCATAATGGAGGAGCATCGAAATGTTGGGTAGTCGTTTGGGCACATAAAGAATTGTGTGTTCAGATCTCGACTGGAGTGTTGAAGGGATCATTTTTGGTGCATTTTTCATGGATAGATGTCGATGGTGGTTGTATGCTGGTTCGTATTCGTCCTGAGTTTGGTGCTTGAGGGTTTTTCGATCTAAGGGTTGCCGTTGAGGAGTAGAGTTTGAAGGATCCGTGTACGGGTAGGGGGTAGTTTGTAGTAGTACTTGGAGTGGAGTAAAAAATGATATTACGAGCAAGGGTAAAAAAGACCTGCTAAAAAGGCAGGTACAACTGGTAGTCAACTGGACTACTGCCAACTGGGGGAAGAAAGAAGACCATATCAATAGCATATCAATATGGTAAAGAGTCAAAGTGGGTATGTTTATCAACATACAAGCCGATGTGCTCCAGCCAAGAGTGGTGAGTTGAGCCTATGGTCTGGTAGAAGTGGGTATTGAGGCCTGTATCAGGCTGTCTGTGTTTCTCCCGTGTCCATCTGTTGAGAAGGGTTTTTAGCCCGTGGTCCGGCGTCGTCTGGTAGGATATGCCAATCCTTGAGTAAGTCCAGGCCTTCTTCTAAAGATCTGATGGTAAACGATCTGCCTTGCCTTTTAATTGTTAATTTGGTTGGGAAGCCCCATTGGTATCCGATGTTGTGGTTACGGAGTGCTTTGGTCACGGTAATCAGTTTTTTCCTATTCAGAAGGGTAGCCTTTGACAGGTCTGCAAATAATTTTATGCCCGCATGAGTCGCTGGAGGTGGAGGTGATCGTTTTGCTGCCATCATCACTTTCTCTTTTGTTTGATAAAAATGTATTCTGGCTAGCATGTCACGGGGAACCGATGCAGGGAGAAAGGATGGCTTAGGGATTCTGTGTGCTCTATCGATCGCCATTTCTGTGTCGGTGAGCGTAGGAATATAGTGCTTCATCAGTTGTTGGATATGGGCGATAAGGGAGTCCGGGGACACCGATTCGGGGATTCTGCGGAACTTAATATTGTTCCGACGGGATCGGTCCTCCATGTCCGCGATTTTGAGTTGGAGTTGCTGGATTATGGCATCGTGGTGAGAGTGAGCATCTATAAGGTCGTTGTGGGCCTGTGATAATTCTCCCACTCTTGATTCGGTGTGAGTGAGTCGACGGTCTTGTTGTTGCAATGCTTGGGATAGAGGAGTCATTGCAGCCATCATATCTGAATGAAGATCTTGTTTTAAGGATAGAAGCATGGTCTTAATCGCCATTTCAGATGCAGGTTGATCTGAGACTGGGAATGTATCAATGGCAGATTGTATGTTTTGGTGGTCCGTAGGGATCCCTAGTGTCGTGGGGAGATTGTCTATCCGTGGTCTTGATTTCAGGGGACTTCTTGATGAGGGGGATAAAGGTGGTGATAACTCACCGGGATCTCCTTCGTAGAGAGGCCTAGATAGCCTAGGGTCTGGTCGGTAGCTTTCCTCATTTGCACCGAACGAAGGTTCCTCCGTTCCG
Source organism: Glandirana rugosa (assembly GCA_018402905.1). Taxonomy (NCBI): domain Eukaryota; kingdom Metazoa; phylum Chordata; class Amphibia; order Anura; family Ranidae; genus Glandirana; species Glandirana rugosa. Next base: position 761,089 of record BLSH010555888.1, read on the forward strand.
AACAAAGATTCCATGTCTCCGAACGAGTTTTCGTTCCGGCGGCCGCCGCGGCCATCTTGGCTGCACGTGGAGCTTCGGGCCGGAAAGAAGTCAGTCAGTTTTTGCAGCTTGTAGGGCGACTTACGTCTTCTGGGCATGGTGCCCTGAGGGAGAAGGTGTTGATCCATAGTTAGGTTTGAGATTAAGGCTCAAAAGTCGGTGTAATGCCGCTGAATTGGCTGAAGGACACGAGGAGCTTCAGAGGAGTACAACCATCCGCTCCGCCGGCTAGCCACGCCCCCCCGCAGAGATGCTTTTAGAAATGTCCAGGGCTCTTTAAAACAAAAGGGGCTTTATGGTGACGTAAACATTTAATATATCTTAGAACCCTCCAAACATTATATATATGTATTTTAAAGTGGATGCGCTAGAGAATAAATTGGTGGGTGGGGCTATTTTTTTATTTATGTCACGCACCTGTGCAATGGCAACAAACAATAAAAAGTAAATTTTAGAAAATTGGGGCCTTAGCACCAATGGATATACACTCAATACAGGTAGATGTTAAATAAAATACAAGAATGCCAGCAGGGAAGATACAAACTTGCATAGAAGCAAATCACATAATATTGAAATTAAGTCAAAATCGCTGCGCTAGGCTAAATACAATTAGTAGCAGTGATAACAGTCCATATAAGCAATCCCAGACTGTGATGATGAAGTGCTCATGCTGATAAGTCTATTCTGCAACCATGCTCTTAAGTGCTCAGACAGGGTGCCCCACATAGATGTGCACTCACCAATAGTAATTGACCCACTATCTCTAGTGTGGTCTAATGCGCTTGTGGGGTTACTCCTGTAGATGTCTATGGTTGCCAGCTTGCTTGATGGTGTTCCGTCACATGTGTGCAGGAAAAAACACAATCCTCATTGTGCAATGCTGTTTAAAAAGAGAGCGCCAAGCCATTTTTCGTGCATGGTCACCTATTAGTAACTATACCAGATCCTTATCTAGGATAAGGGTCCAGTATAGTTTAAAAGCAATCCCCAGCTGCTCAGAAGTAATTGACCGAAAGCTGTCATTTACCTTTATTTTAAAGTATGTTTTTGTATTTTAAGTTTTGCATTTTAATATTGTCCTTTAAGCAAAGCTCCCTTTCAAATGGAACATATTAAAAACATTTTGTTTGCATTGGTATATGTTTTCTGGGGAAGTGGCCAGCCCATCCCCATTTTGTTTGACAATACCTTGCCTATTAGCCTAGGAAATGGTCATTACTTTTTTTTGTAGCATTAAAGTGGTTGCAAAGGCAGAAGGTTTTTTATCTTAATGCATTCTGTGCATTCTGAATAGACACAGGGAGCTGTGGCTCAGCTTGGGTGACCCCATATCAAGCTGCTTGCTTTGGGGGCACTCAACAGGAGAGAGGAGCCAGGAGCACCAAACAGGAACCTGAGAAGAGGAGGATCTGGGCTGCTCTGTGCAAATCCACTACACAGAGCAGGTAAGTATAACATGTTTATTTTTGACTAATAAAAAAAAAACAAGATTTTACAATCACTTTAACTATTTTTATAATTTAGAAAAAATTAGGGTTGCCACCCCAGAGAGTAATGGGACTTTAATGGTGTTGTCGATCCCAACCTCTGAAAAAACACACTAGTCTAGATCCAAATGTCCATATAAAAACGTATTTATTGGTACATGATAAAAGTTTTGCCCGATTGGGCTATACAAAACAGGACACAATCACATATAAAACCCCATGGAAGCATAATAAATGTACATCCGGACAGATGTCAACTTTCCCTCTTAGGTACATTACATGATACATTCAATACTCGATAAACAACAATAGATCATATACGGTGGGGGCGCGGATGTATAATGCTGGGGTCCCATTACTCTCTGGGGTCACAGCCCTAATTTTTTCTTATTAGTATACAGGGATGTGGTGTCGGTCATAAGTATTAGCCTTTGTTCAATCTTAGTTCTATTTTTATAATTTAACTTTTGATTTCAGTGGGGTTTGGAGAGAACCATTTTGGCAATGCGATATATTTCTGTTTGTTCACCCTGACCCTGTACCTGCTCTCCTGTGTGTCTTCAATGTACTTAGATTTCTCTGCTGTGGATTTTCCCTCTGCTCCTATCATCTTGTGTTTTCACCACAAAAGTGTTACAGAAAATGAGCAGAAATGCTTCAATGCGAACAAGCACATTGATGGCAACCAAACAGAGGTTCTAAAGAAAAAAGCTTGGCTGGAGTTTCACTTTAAGGTGGCAGAACATTATGGTATGGCAACTGTCCATGCAATGTGATCATTACACCCAGAGAGAAATCTGTCATCTAATCCATAAGAGTATAGCCCTGTATCACTGCTATAAAATACATATGGAAAATATAAATCTTTTGATTAAGAAAAAGAAACATTTTATTAAATGATTAATTTAATTTAACAGGTAATATACCTGAAAGGAGGAAAACTTTTATTAACAGTGTTTTTACATCTTCCATTTGGCCTGTGTTATCATTTCTTTTTTCTATTTATTTTACAGCTAGGCTGCATCCTATGACTAGCATTAAGCTGTCCCTTATGAACTGTATAGCTTGCAGCTGTCCAGCTCGGCTTTTGCAAATCCTGTGGACTCTGCATGGTCTCTGAAAATCCTACATGCTGTGCAATTTGCATTTTTCCTTGGCTTTAGTAAACTCTACAGATCAGTGTAGCATGCAAATAGACTCGTTTCTGAAAGGATGTTCAGTTGGACTCTCTGACCTATATTTACTGTCAGCAGGTAGAGCATAGCAACTAAATTCAATTTATTCACTTTAAGCTTAGCGCATATATATTTCCCTAACAGTGCATATTCAATGGCATAAACAAAAAGGAAATAACAATGCATAAAGGAGCCAACATTATGTCTGCCTCATCCTCTGATGCTCTCTGTGCAAGCAGCACGTCTTGGATCGATGTAAGCCAAATAATCAACCTCAAAGAGGAACTCTGCTAAGCACTGTGTGTATATACAATGACCACATCATATAATCCTACTGCAGAGAAAAACAACTGAATATGTATAGAATCCCCATGTCTCCATATGATAGGTCTGCGTCTGGAAATTTGAATTTTAGTTCTTGTTTGTGGCCACTTACCTTCTTCAGCATATCATGGCTTAACAGAAAAAAAACTCAGCAGCAACCATACACTGAGAACTTTCCTGCTTTGATCCTGTATGAGCCATGCTGTCAATCAACAAGATGTAGTGAAGGAAGTGCAAACCCTCCACAATCACTCATCACACATTTATTGCACCTGAATTTCTCTCAAACTCTTTGATAGAACTATTCTAACATTTAAATAATTCATACCAGCCCACCTACTTAAAGCAGAGTTCCAGGCTAAAATGCATAAAGGCCTTAAACAATAGAGCACCCCACACCCCCTCATTTTTGGATACTTTTTTTTTTTTTTAATCTTTTTGGTAGCTTTTGTGTTGTTTTTCAGCTGGACTTCGTCATTTCCGCGATTGCATTGGTCCCTCCTCCTTCCCCCTGCTGCCTTCTGGGACCTGTGTATGTCCCAGAAGATGACGGGACCATTCAGAAAGTGCAGTGCTACTCACGCATTTGCAGTACAACACCGCCTGTGAAGCCTGAAGGCTTCACTACTGGTTTCCCTTACTTGCAATGCCAGTGCCTGCACCAGAAGCCGATGGACAAATCGTCCTGGGGTGCCGACATCGTGGGATCCCTGTAAGTGTCCCTATATTAAAAGTTAGCAGCTACAGTATTTAGCTGCTAACTTTTAATTTTTTATACAGGCTGGAACTCTGCTTTAACCACTTCCTGTCTAAAGGAAAAACAAATGTTAATGCCTAAGCACAATTTTGCAACTTTAACATGTGTTATTAAAACCTTACGTATCATTACAACTACTTTGTGGATCCAGGTGGATTATACCTTGTTTTGGGCTTTCACTTGGTAGTAATTGCAATGGATAGCTCCTGGTTGGCCCAAATTAGTAAAAAGAATGTTTTAAAATAATTTAGCTGTATATTTCTTGCTACTACCATAGCCTACCACTAAACAAGCAACCCAAAATAAATTCTCCTGCTCCTGCCAACCACAGCGATACCACATATGTGTATGTTATTGGTTGTTTGTACCCGTAGAACAGCACAGAAACAATAGCACGCATTTTGCTTTTTTTATTATCCTACCTAAAACACACTGACTAACAGACACTGATACTAATTTATTTTTTTAAAATCCTGCTCAAAATATACTGACCATGTCTCTTCCTCTCCATTCATTCTACTGATTGGTATGATACCAGCTGATTGGAGGAAAGCCAATATAGCACCAATATATAAAAAAGGATCAAGATATATCCCTGGGAACTACAGGGCAGTTAGCCTAACATCAATAGTATGCAAGCTCTTGGGGAGAATGATAAGGGATTATATACAAGATTTTTGTAATGAAAATGGTATCATTAGCGGTAATCAGCACGGTTTCATGAAGAATCATTCTTGCCAAGCCAATCTATTAACCTTCTATGAGGAGGTGAGCTGCCATCTAGATAAAGGAAGGCCTGTAGACATGGTGTATCTAGAATTTGCAAAGGCATTCGATACAGTTCCCCATAAACGCTTACTGTACAAATTAAGGTCTATCGGCAAGGATCAAAGGGTGAGTACAGGGATTGAAAACTGGCTACAGGTGCGAGTCCAGAGGGTGGGGATAAATGGTGAGTACTGGAAATGGGCCGGTGTGGAGAGTAGGGTTCCCCAAGGTTCTGTCCTAGGACCAATCCTGTTTAATTTATTCATAAACAATCTGAAGGATGGGATAAACAGCTGAATCTCAATATTTGTGGATGATACCAAGCTAAGCAGGGCAATCATTTCTCTGCAGGATGTGGAAACCTTGCAAGAATATCTTAACAAATGAATGGGGTGGGCAACTACATGGCAAATGAGGTTTAATGTAGACAAATGTAAAATAATGTATTTGGGTGCCAAAAATATGAATGTTATCTACTCACTAGTGGGAAAGCCTCTGGGGAATCTAGGATGGAAAAGGACCTGGGGGTCTTAGTCTCGGCAATGGCATGCAATGCCAAGCTGCTGCCATCAAAGCCAACAAAATATTGGCATGTATTAAGAAGGGGATTAACTCCAGAGATGAATCAATAATTCTCCCACTCTACAAGACTCTGGTGGGGCTGCAACTGGAGTATGCCATCCACTTCTGGGCTCCAGTCCTCAGAAAGCATGTGCTGGAACTGAAAAGGGTTCAGAGAAGGGCAACAAAGCTAATTAGGGGCTGGAGGACCTTAGTCACGAGGAAAGATTACGAGCACTGAACTTATTCTCTCTGGAGAAGAGACGTTTGAGAGGGGATAGGATTTCAATGTACAAATACTGTACTGGTGACCCCACAATAGGGACAAAACTTTTCCGCGCAAGGGAGCACAAAAAAGACACACGACCATTCACTAAAATTAGAAGAAAAGCAGTTTAACCTCAAAATGCGTAGAGGGTTCTTTACGGTAAGAGCAGGGAGGATGTGGAATACTCTTCCACAAGCAGTGGTTTCAGCTGGGAGCATAGATCATTTCAAAAACTATTAGATGGGCACCTAAGGGACCACAACTTTGAGGGATATACAATGTAATATTGACATAAAAGCACACACATGGGTTGAACCTGATGGACTTTTTTCTTTTGTCAACCTTACCAACTATGTAACCAACTATGCACCTATGTTACTATAAAACACAGGGGTGGGCTTCACAATGACTGATCACTGTTATAGCCAATCAGAGGCATTAGTATGGGGCCTGGGGCTCCCGGTGAACCCGTATTGGGAGCATGCTGGGAGTGCGCTATGCAGCGCAGTCCCAGCACAAGGACAGATACGCATATATGCGGCCCCATGGACAAAAAACCAGTCCAGTGAGGCCCCATATATGCATACTGTCTGCGGGAAGGGGTTCATAAATCATATAAGTGACACCAAGTGGCTGGTTTACAAGCACTGAAAATTCACAACTCGATTCCATGTTTAGTAACATTTAAAGCTAAAGTATAATCTGCCTATATTTTGCTTTCCCTAGTTCCTCCATTAACATCCTAATGACATTTTCAAATAAAACCTTTCTGCTTTAATCAAATACCTTGTCTTAGACCCAATGATTTGTTCACTGAATCTGTGCGCTCTTCTATGAATTGCAGGAAGATCATAGCTGATAGGAGGGGTCAGCGGGGTGCTGTATATATAGCTTCCTGAAAACATCACTGCACCTTGTCCCATTTCTACTCTCAAGAGCCCCCAGCTGTAATGTAAACAGTGGGCCTTCATAGGCAGGTGTAAGTCTGGAAAAGTGGACATTTCAAGGCAGATTCAGCCTCCATGATTGAAAGAACTGAATTCCAATGAATGAAAGGAATGGGCCTGGATTAGTAAGACTGGGGGGAAAAGGGCTATATTTTGCTGAATGTTCTCCAACCAGGCTGATTCATTAAAGCTTTTTCTAACCATTTAAGTACAGGAAAACCATGGGGAAGACTGATGGTAAGTCTGGAGTTCAGCTTTGCAGCAACCCTGCAGGGATAATGAACAGAAGTAATAATTAAGCTTGTAAGCATGCATTCTGTGCTACCACATATTGTCCGCTCAGTGCCGCCCATCACCTGAAAATGCCAAAATTTTAGTTTTGATGCTCAACTGTACATTCTTCCCTGCTTCTTACAATGCTGTGCTGGAATAGCCTATCACTAAGGTTCATTGATGCTGTTTGAGGGTTATGGACATGCATAGCTCTATGAACATACTGATTTTCAGATGGTATTTGCATAGAATGTTGTGGTTGCCCTAGAGGTGCAATGGGGAAGGGTAGGAATCATAGGACACCTTTCACTGTCTGCTGCAAAGCTTCTTCATTACTGTCATCAGAAGTCAAGTCAGACTTAACTAAAATTGGCTTTGTAAAGTAGGATCAGGGTCCTAATGCAGGCACCCAAATGTGTCTCACATCCTTTCACTTATAATTCAAAGTACCCCAAGACCCCCCAAACTCATGGGAACTCTAATCTTTAAAAACAGACGTTCCACCAAGAAATTGGTAACTGACCCTGCCTCTCTCTCACCTCTATGTCCCAAAATGAAACTGAGGTCAACCATCACATTGATAAGTCAGTCAGGAAGCACATGGAGTGGGGCCAAGTGTCAAATCTAGTAAGACGTTGGTTTTTGCATTTAAAGAAGCAAGTGCAGATTTACTTCAAGAGCCCCCTTCACAAAAATACATTGCCTAAGCCTAGGTGATTTTAGTAGTTGGAAGGTGAAAACAAGTACAAGAGCACAGTAGTTGTTCCCATGTTGGTGAAATAGAGTGAGCACACACATGTAATTTATAAATCTGCTGGATAAAAGCAGACTGTATGTACTATAATCATATGGGAATAAGCTACATACCTGAATAGGGCTTTGATAGTGATTTCCACAGTGCCTTGTTTCAAAACAATATCTAACTTTAAAAAAACATGTAATAACAATACCTTCAATGGACATCATAGTTTAATACATTTATCAGTACTGATCCATTTGTTTTGGCCAGCAAAGATAACAGGATGACAATGACATAAATGACCTGATAATAGCAGTGATGTTGCAGCCTCTGAACATTGCTTGAAGTAATCAAGCCATTTCAGATCTCCTATGACGACAGTTATGCTTGTTATCTTTCACTTGGTGGAAAATCTTCCTTACAAAGACAGATCCTTTATTATGCTATGTAGAAAAGTCAAACGTGTATGATGCTTTCCCTGACAATTCACTGAATGACAGATAGCTCTTCACCTGTCATTCTCAGGAACACATCGGCTTGTCTATCGACACCCCAAAAACCCTTCTATGACCATGGGTATTAGATGAATTTGGCATATCAATTGTTTCTATGGTGCTGTGTTCAAGGTATATTCACTAAAGTCTTAGAGCTCCTATATTTTATGGTGGCTTCATCAATTACTATCGACTGCAAGTGATGTCAGTAAATGTACACTATTACCATTATAAGTCAGTATTGGAGAAAACTGCTTCTATATATGATTCTTGGCTGCCAGTGATCAGGGTGCTGAATGGACTAAATTTTGTCCAAATACCAAAGTTTCGGACTGACCCATCGGCTCATCCCTAGTGATCACTGTGGGGTGATAGAGTACATTGGTGGTAAGGGGAGGGGGCAGAGGGGTACATTGGTGATCAGTGGTGGCTGGAGGGAGACATTGGTGCACAGTGGACACTTACCTTGTAGTAAGACTGTGTCTCATGCCACTGCTCTTTCCCAATGCCTCCTCCTTTCGGATGGGACTATGCAGAGTCTCTTAGCTGGTCATCACTAATGCCTATGGTTTTTGCACAGAGCAGGAGCCAAGTGGTAGAACAAGTGTTCCTACACTAGGTTTAGAGACACCGGGATTATATTTTAATTCAGTGACAGCCCTGCTGAATCCAGGATATTTGGGGAGATATGGCAGTGTACAATTCCTTAAATTGACCGATACTTCAAAAGTAGTTTTCTCTTTTTTTTATTATGCACCATCTTTGCATAGTTTAAAAAAGACAGAACCGAGATTACAATTGTTTTTGCTGATAGTGGTTTTATGAACTATGACAAGGCAGGGGATCTGCAGGGCATTGAATCACCTGACCTATGACAAGGAGCAGGATCAGTAGGCTGTCCTCTCAGACACATAAAATGTAACATGTACAAAATGGTGCTGACAAATGCAGATATCCCAGAGAAACCAGGTGAACGCTGATGGAGCCGCTACCCGCCTTTGATATAAGGTGATCCCTAATGTGTCTTTTTCATGAGAAATAATTGGAGATCCCTCCAATAACACAGGCATAAGACATTTTAGTAGAGTAAGAAGGGTTAAAAATTCTGATAATGGTTTCATTGTCTTCCTGTCCTGGTGACTACTCCATCTGCCATTTCCTATATTAGTATCACAGGGACAGAAAGTAAGGGTCATAAGTAGAAAAAAAACTGACAGAAATATTTATGTAGCACCCTCCTAGGTAGGTGCTAGGACAGGACTACAAGTCCCATGAGGCATAGCAAGACTCTGACAGCCACAAGCATGACACCCAGAGGCAGAGGCATGATGGGACTTGTAGTTTTGCAACAGCTGGAGGTCCGCTAATTGCATGTCCCTGTGCTAGGAAGTATATATAGTTTTTGGCTTTTCTGCTTAACAGAGCTTGAGGTGATTGTAGCCGTATTAGTGCAATTGTGACAGTACTCAATTTTCTCTGCTTAACAGAGAAGCAGACCGGCAAATGTAGGCGCTGTCTGCTTAACAGAGAGCAGTGATTGATTAACAAGGTCTGCTCTGGTGTGCGCTGGTGCTGCTCTTGCTGTTTTGATGTTTCGCACTGATACAATAGCAAGAAGGCATATTGGACAGTGGGATGAAACCTAGCAGGTGAGAGCATGGAAGTAGATAAAGCCCTGGCCAATTTGAAGGAGATGTGAAATGCTGGGTGATTGTGCTTATATTTGGTGAGCACATGGGCTCAAGGTTTCAGTCTAGCCCACCTCTAAGGAGAGAGGCTCAGGTGGGGAGGAGGCTGTGGCCTCTCCCCAGCATAGGCTGCCATGCAGCCTCAGGTGACTGACCTGAGAGCCTGAAGCCTTAAAGCTACAACCCAGGGTTCCTGTGCAAGCTGACTGAGGCAGGATGTCCATGGATCTGGTCTAGTATTACTGGTATAGAGTGTCGCTTGGAAGTTGGAAGGAGGCTACCAGCTGTCCCTGGACATTTTGTGAGTACAGACCCCTGAAGCTGTGTGTGTGTTGCTGAAATCCCCCTCTTGGTCCTAGAAGTCAGAATACTGGGTGTGTGAGCTAAAGGGAAACAAAGTCTACTAAGTCCCTTCTGCTACAAAGGGACTTGTTCTTACATACAAATGCTGTATGGTTCATCAGATAATCTGCTTCACAGTTCTACTGAGAGAGTTGTCCTCACTTGTGCATAGTTAATTTGGAGTATCCCACTAATTCCCTTCTTCTATCCAAGTTCTCCAAATAAAACATAAAAACACATCTCCTAGACAGGTCATTGGAGGCAATGAGCGGAAGAGTGTGTGCACCTGGCTGTGTGAAAATCCGGTGTAACTGGCTGTGAATTAATTAGTGGTAGATCCAGGTACAAATATCCAAGCAGCTCCTAGGGGGGTACTGCTACATTTAGCACTGAGCATATACACTGTTCATTTTCATATATTAAGTTGTAAGAGTGTTAAAGTAGGTGCACTGAACGACTCGGTGGGGTGGCCAGCGGACAGATTCGGTGGGGCGGCCGGTGGGTGGACCCTGGAAAATGTTGGTGGTCAGGCCTGGGAGGGGGGAGGCAGGCCTAAAGCTGAGTATTGGGCCCCGACATTTCTGATGGCTGCCCTGCTTCCAGTATACGGTTCAATAGAAAAACTGTCTCTGTGGACTACACCCCCCCCCCAATTTCAGGCAATTCCCAGCAGTCTTCCCCCTGTCAGACCACACAGCAACCAATCATAGTGCCCTCTGCAAGATGGGTCAGTTGATATCCTCTGCAGCATGAGGTGATGGGTGGGCTTTCTTCCGGACCCCGATCATAGTAGCTGCAGGCACAGCCTTAAAGCTTTTGTTGCCCCAACACTTCATATTCCTGATATGTGCCTTCTGTACCATGTATTTGTATGTGAGAAAGTATCCTTTTCTCTTTGTATTGCTTCCTTTATGTGAAATCTATGGTGTCCCTGCTAGTCCTTGCTTTCCTGTTGAAAATTGACCACACTAAGCAGGAGAACACACAGTGGTCAGTTCTTTAGCTATGTTGAAAACTCAGCCTGCTCTCCTCCACGAGCATCACTAGGCGGGTGCAGGGAGTGGGGTCCGCACCAGGGAGACACCCGCAGAGGGGTGATACCAGAACGAGGGTGGCAGAGAGTCCTGGGTCCTGAGTGAGACTCGGGCTCTGCTCTGCCTCTGTCTCACTCTCACTGCAGCTGCCTCTTATCGCAAGCGCACTGCCCAGAGAGATTCTTGCTCAGACTATCACTCTCCAGGGACAATGCGGTGTGCGGCGCCGGTATTACATTGAAAACTGTCCTGCCTCTGCTTGGGTTTATAAGGGGAGGGGGTGGTGTGTTGTGGAGGGGTCTGTACCGATTGGGGGGTGGTTTGTTCTGGGTGGGTCTGTACTGATG
>BLSH010555888.1:776437-794851 GCA_018402905.1 Glandirana rugosa
GAACCACTCAGTGATTGGGTTTAGTAACTACGTTCTCAGGTAATTCATTGTCTATTCACCTGTCTTCGTCGGGATAATCCGTAGTTTTAATGCTCTCCGGACATTATGTGACGAAGGACAGGGATGCTTAATGAGTAAAAACGATTGTAAATTCATTTGGTTCAGTGATTTTGGAATAATTTTGAAATTTCGACTTAAGGTCCATACCTATAGAATATATATAAATGTCAGTCCAGGTATTTATAACCCTGTAGCTGTGTTAAGATTAGAAAAACCGAGATATGTGATGGTGTTACCTAAACTTTACTTTGTTTGTTCTACACGAAATTGACGTCTGAAAGTCGAACTTAAACTCCCATAAGTGTAGCACCTGGCCATGGAACAGCTGAGCAGCCAATTGTCCCATTACTTTTGGCCCCTTAAAAAGTGGGAGGCACATATACAAACTGTTGTAATTCCTACACCGTTCACCTGATTCGGATGTGAATACCCTCAAATTCAAGCTGAAAGTCTGCAGTTAAAGCACATCTTGTTTGTTTCATTTCAAATCCATTGTGGTAGTGTATAGAGCCAAAAAGATTAGAATTGTGTCGATGTCCCAATATTTATGGACCTGACTGTAAATATATATAAGATATCCATACCTGGAATTCAGCTTTAAAGTTTTAATAAGGTTTTAGTGACTTGGTTTACTTAAATGTTAGCAAAAATGAGTAATTCGTAGGGACAGGAAGCAGTGTATTACAGGCCTCTCGTAATTTTGATGCCTAATAGGGCTGCTTCTGTCCACTTATCTGTTACTTAATGGACTCTTGCATCAATGATTTGGGTTAGTGACTCACCAAGCATTAAAACCAAAAGCAGCCAGGCGTCTAGCATGCTCAGAGAGGGTCTGTAATGGCAGCCCCCATATTTGTCGGAGTGGGATTCCTTAGAAATAAATGTTTCTAGTGCGGTATTGGCTCACTTGAACATTACAGCATAGAAAAACAAACACTATTTATTAGCCTATTTCCAATTATTTTCTTGAAGGGAAATTTGGCAGGAACCCAGTCAATAAAAATACCTGTTTGTTTGAAAAGCCTTCACATACAATTAAGCAGCAGATGAGTGAAAACCAGATGAGTAAACTCTGAATCATGACCATTAGTCGAAGCTGTTACACGCTCTCACACTCACGCATGATGGAAACCGTCTGCTCTTAGTTTTGTCTGCACCAGGTAAAAATGGTGAATGTATTTACCTCTATTATATTTTAGTCAAGTTAATAAGGCTTTCAAAGGAGACCGCTTTAAATGACTGCCACAAAAAGCTATCATAGGTTTGCATTCCACAGACAGTACACACTTCGAAAATAAATGGACCAGACATGTGTGTGCATGAAAGCTGTCACAGGCCTATAAGCTGCTTTGCTAATTATGACTTTCTGTATGTGGACTCTATGCTGGCACGTCACCTCAATAGGGATACAGAGAGTTTTGAAATCATATATATTTTTAAAATATAAGGGTGACTGTACAATAATGGAGCCAGTTATGGCATACATTGCACAAACTATTCATATATGGATGTCTGTGTATTCCTTGTTGGCATAGTTTTATGTTGTGATAGGCAGGGCTGTATTAAGACACCATGCTGTTCCAATAATACCTCCTTGCCCTAAACAGTTTTTGGCTGGGCTGTAGTTTTTATATATAAAAATATATGTATAGTTTTTCACCTGGTTTTTCTCTAAGCTTAAAGTGATACTAAACACGCACTGTTTAATTTACATTGTCCCTTCTATTTCTGTATGTGGATGATGGCGCTGTAATTATATTAATAATAATAAAAAAAAATCTAAGTACCTTTTTCCTAATCAATATAGAACTGTAACATGACCAGCTCTTTTTCAGCCTGTCTGCAGGGAAACATAAACAGGAGGAGCTTCTAGTCCTCTGTTGCTGGTCACATGTTAAAAAAAACAGCCTTTGTAATACAAAGTAAAAATACATAAATAATATATAAATAAAACGTTTTAAATTGGCATACACATATATATTTGAAATTAAATATTTATTATTTTGTGGAAATAACATGGTGTGGGAAGATTTATGCCAGGCACAGGCTATGTCACGCCCCTCCAGCCTGCGTCTTAGAATAAGAGGGAAGTGAAGCTTCCATGAATCTACATGTAATATCCCACCCCCCTTGTGTTTAACTGGTTAATGGGCACGGAGAAGGAGGCAGGGAGTGGGCTGTCATTTACCACTGTATATACACCAACATGGGTGACTTTATAATCACATGTGCTGCTTAGGCATGATAGGGAGGAAATGCTCAGCATAGAAACTCACTGAAAACTGAGCATGTGCAGAGTTGCCACCACAGCTGCAAAATCCCTAGCTGAATTGTTGACCTGAACAGAAGGTGGAGATAGAGAGAGGCAGGATCAACCCATTTTTTTCAGAATACAGAAAATTCATCTCATAGTGACAGTGAGTATGAACAGCATGTAACAGCATATATTGATTAACATCTTTTAACGTTTTTGTATGATGTGGTTTAATGACATTTTAAGTTGGCTTGTGATTTCTCACTGTCACCTGTAGATGTCACTGGTTATAGTACAAGATTTCACAAACAAAACAAAGTTATGAATATTTATATTTTCTTCAGCCAATCCAGAAGAAGGTTTATGACACTGGTGCATGCAAGGGGAGGATAAAAATATTTGGGATAAGCCATGTGCTCTCTCTCTTACCCTGGGCTCAGGCCCAGGGAAGTGTTGCTGGATAGAACTCCGCTGTTAGGCCCAATAGCCTATTTTGGGGCCTAACGTGTGCTGAAGTGGTCCTGAAGCTGTACTGTCTGGAGGAAGCTATGCCATGGAGTAGATCCGGGGGAGGCCCCTTACTGGAGAGAGCAAGGAGGAAGGCTGGTCTCTCAGAATGGCCTGGTGACTCACTTGGAGGATGCACTGAAAATTGATAATGCGCTTACAGTGTTGCTGGGTCGGCTTATAGGTTCATACTACTGTGAAGTTGGACATTGTTCTGGATCTGGAGAGTCTTTAAGTGGTCTGCTTTGGTATCAGGGACCCCTAACCCTCACCTCCTTATTGTTCTGCAATAAAACTTTAAAAAGACAGAAGTGACTGGCAGCCAATATCCTTTCTTGGTCTCCCTTATTTAGCCCTGGGGTGAAAATTCAAACATATGAATGAAGACACCCTTTTGTCACTTAATAGCATTACAAAAATGAAAACAGGAATCTTTGCAAGCACAAGAGAGCCTTTGTGACTCCTCTCTACATCCCTTTGCCACCTTCCCCAAGACCCTTTCACACAGGCAGCAAAGGGTTGGTTCATCCACATTTTTACCGCCCATGACTGCCAACTTAAAGCTTACCATGGCAGCTATATGGGTTGGTACACATGTCATGACAAAGATGCTTTGCTTCATGGCTGTGAAAACTTTAACTCAGTTCTCTGGGGTTGACAGTCAACACCACCCATTGAGCTCATTGGGACTGTGCCACAATTGTGAACCCAATCTTTGGGATTAAAAAAAAAGAACAGCCAAACACATTTTGCACATAAGAGGTGGCAAGGTCACCTACTGCCTGGAAGCCACAACTCAAACCACCCTCAGAAAAGTGCTTTTTAGAGGGTGGCAGAAACTGGCACCCTTGTGAAAGGGGCCTACCGTTTGTTTGCTTAACTTATATAATCATTTCCATTGTGAGAAGTGCATATACAAGAGGTAAAATACAGAAAATGGTAACCAAACCTGAACCAAACTGATTGATAAAACTGTCTTATACAGAGACAATTCATTAGGGCACTGCTAGCTCTGTACTGCGGCCTGAGTTTCATGAATGTGTCATAAAATACAGGTGCAGTTTGGTGTAAACACAACGGTGTCGAGAGAAAAGCAATATTCACACTCTGCTATAAATACTGTAGGCCCTCATTTTGTTTTGTGGCTTTTAACTGTCTTCACTTTTCATGCTTCCTAGATGCTAACTCGCACATATGTACCATATGTAAGTATGGCCCCAGGCAATGGATATACTGGTTGTTTCACCCTGGGGTATACATACAGGCCAACTCTCTCACATCTAGGTTCTCTGTCCTGAAGATGCTGTGTCCCAGGCTGGATCCCCGAAATCAAAGCATGAGATTTCGGGACACATGTGCAGCATGTGCAGTGACTCGAATAAGGGTAATACTGGGGGAATGAGGGTGCAAGAGAGCAGTTCCCACATAGGTATGAGGCCACTCAGAGGGTGGACATGATTTTGGTGGGATTACCTGGAAATTGGGGACAGTGTCCCTTGGAATGGAGCAAAGATAATGACATATATGAGTACATAGAACCCAATAATTAAAGGGGTTCTATGGTTACAGCATACACTTTCATTTTATAACATTAACATTGTAATTACAATACAAACAATAGTTATATTTTACAATCCAATATAAGCTTACCTGAAAAATCTTGAAAGATCTGCCTGTCTGCTGGCCATCTCTTTCCTCCTATTTCTCCTCTGCTGTTTTCTTTCAGTGTCTAAGGACCACATATCCCATGGTACCTTGCTGCCTGCAAGCAGTTATTTATATACTGATTCCACCTCCTGAAGCTCCTCCTCTCAGTACCTCTGTAGATCAGAAGGCAGGCTCTGTGAAATGTGTGACACAGCAGTGCCTATTCACAGGGCATAGTGAATGTGTCACACAATTCAAAGTATGTGTGAGGATAGTCACAAAGTAAGCTTACAAACTTAAATATCATTCTGATTAATAGGATAGAAATAATTGAAATACAATGTGGACATGATTTTATATTTTGAATGTAGATACACCGTAGGAGGGAGGAAGCAAGCCAAAGGTAAATACCACAGAACGCTCCTGTTTTTGGGGATGCTAGGATGCTCTACAATAAATGAAGGGTGAGATGTGGGCACCCAGAGGTGCACCTAAAGGAGTCTGCAATTTACAAAGTGATGGCAGTTTTCTGTGCAGGTTTAATGCCAGCTAGATGGTAGGTATAATTTTAAAAACGAGTGATAATTGATATAATATGGTTAAGGCTTTTTTTCAGCAAGAAAGCAGTTCCGGCACCTCCAGCACAGAATGTATGTACTGGCAAAGGGAGCTGGGGTGTACGTGAGGGTCTATTGATGCTGACTGCTGGGGATCCCCTATAGCTGGCAGTTGTAGTGTTGCTCGAGGGGTGCCAATTATTGCTGGAGAGATCCAACATTGCGGGGATCTGTTGCAATTGGGGAATCTTTTGCCCTGGAGGTCTTAAGTTGTTGGGGATCTACTGTTAAAAGGAGGATGATTTATTGATGCTGTCTGCTGGGGAACCTGTTGTTTTCAACAGGGGTCTTTTGTTGCTGGGGCAGATTTATTGTTGCTGGTGGGTGCATTTTGTTCCTGGGGTGGGGTATTTTGTTTCTGGGGTGGAGAGTCTATTGTTACTGGGAGATCTATTGTTACTGGGGGGGCGGTGGATGTCTATTATCATTCTCAATTCCATACACATTACTTAACACTACAAAATGCTACTTGGCTCTGTATACTCTAAAAGGAGCGGTACCAGGAGGTGGATAAGGGGTGGAGACAAGGAATGGTGGTCAGAGGTAGGTCTGGGTGGAAAGAGTACCTGCACCTATTCTTTGAGAAAAAAAGCCCTGAATATACTCATAAAATACTGCAAACAATCAGTCATATGAGTGCAGCTCATTTGTGTGGTAAAAAAAACCATTTAATAAATGCACAAGTGAATCTAAACCGTTTTTTCCTAAAATAAGCAAAAAATGCAGGTTAATGAGGATATGTGTTATCCTTCAGTGAACTGACCCCTATGGTGTACATAGAATGGGGACAAGTGCAGTGAAGGACAACCACTTGCCATCTCTGCTTATAGCGAGATGCGTGGAAGGAATAGGCCTGCTATAATTCATTCCATTAAATGAAAGAACATGTTAACCTTGTAACATTCCTCTCCTAATTACCCTGACAAGTGCTTCTAACCTGTGTTTATTTCTTTGAAGTGGTTTACTTTCTAAAATCGAATGCAGCGTCAGTACATTTACAGGGAAGGTACGGTGAAATCTGAGAACTATTCCAATGAAATGACTATCTACTCTAATTGTTCATGGAATAATTATACCTGGAAATAAGACAGTGGCAGTTGATATAAGGATTTCACATTCTTAGCTAAACCTGAATGTCTTTAGAAATCGGTTATTAGTCCTTATTAGAATTCTGTTTTGAAAAGATTCTTTTGAATGTATCTTGGTTGCCTTGAGTTGGTGAGAAATTGTGCTTTATATACTTCTCAGAAATTATTTTCTTTTATTTGCT
This sequence comes from Glandirana rugosa, assembly GCA_018402905.1. Taxonomy (NCBI): domain Eukaryota; kingdom Metazoa; phylum Chordata; class Amphibia; order Anura; family Ranidae; genus Glandirana; species Glandirana rugosa. The sequence goes on from BLSH010555888.1 coordinate 782,793, forward strand.
TCCTATTGGTCAGTTAAATATACCATATAAAGTGCTATACCAGATTGGTAAGAAAATACTTGTGGATCATGCCACTAAAATCCACTGATGTCCTGAGTCCTGTGCACTCTGCAGTGCAGTGCTGTGCCTAGCATATCTGTTGCATGGGGAAAATAATTTTTCAACACCCCCAACCACACACACGCAACAAAAAGAATAAAGCAGTGGTTAAATTACACTAAAAGAGAGAAGGGCCTAAATGGTCACAGTTAAAGTGTTATGTCCATGCAGGTATGGGATGCCATAGATAACAAAAAAACTGTGCAGCTTTGACCAAAGTTTAAAGTGGTTCTAAAGGCAGACTTTTTTTTACCTTAAAGTGTTTGTAAAGGTTAGTTTTTCTTTTGTTTTGTTTTTTAATTAACAAACATGTTATGCTTACCTGCTCTGTGCAAGGGTTTTGCACAGAGCAGCCCCGATCCTCTTCTTTTGGGGTACCCCATTGGCACTCCTTCTTCATCGGGTGCCCCAATGGAGACCCGCATTCCCTGGGGGCGCCCATGTGGGTGCGTTCACGAGTCCTGCTGCTGCGTCCATTGACACAGACAGCAGGACTCGGCCCCGCCCCCCCGCTCCCATGTCACTGGATTTGATTGACAGCCAGTGAGCCAATGAGGAGAGAGCAGGGGTGGGGAAGATCCACGCTCTGTGTGTAAATTGACACGTGTCCATTGACACTTGACACCCGCTAACATCTGATCCTGTCCTATAAAACAGATGGGTGGGAATCCGTTCCCCACCTGTCTAAGGGATTGGATGGCAGTCAGGTGTAAAGAGACAAGTGGCCTGTTTACATCTAAGCACCCACAGAGAAGAGCGGGCTGTGTCTGCGCTTGCTCTGCATAGACCAGCCATTCGCCTACTCAAACACCTCCCCATGTGTAAGGGACCTTACCCTAACCCTGGTGTTTGTTTATTTTATTATTTATTTATTTTGTTAGGGCTAGAGGTTAGGGCTAACCCCTAACCCTATCCTTAGTGTATATTTATTATTTGTTTATTTATTTTGTTGCACCTAGGAGGGTTAGGGTTAACCCCTAACCCTGGTGTTTATTTATTATTCTTTTTTTTTTTTTTAGGGTTAGGGGTTAGAGTGAACCCTTAACCCTAACTCCTAACAATAAAAAAAATACATAAATATACAAACTCCAGGAAGAAAAAGATGAAGCGGATGACAAAGCAGAAAAGCAACAAATGATTAAACAAATTATACTTTTCTCTATTGGCTAATAAAAAAAAAGCCGCCAAAGCTCAAAAATGCTTTACAAAATGTCGTACAAAAATGCTCAAAAACGGTCAAAAACGCGATGCTCAGGTGTGAATGCAGCCAATACCTAGGAATAGGTACCTCTGTAACAGGGGTGTCAAACTGGCGGCCCTCCAGCTGTTGCGGAACTACAAGTCCCATCATGCCTCTGCCTGTGGGAGTCATGCTTGTAACTGTCAGCCTTGCAATGCCTCATGGGACTTGTAGTTCCGCAACAGCTGGAGAGCCGCCAGTTTGACACCTGTGCTCTATAATGAAGTCCTAAAAGTGGTTGTCAACTCTTGACAACCACTTTAACCTACAGGTAAGCCTATAATAAGGCTTACCTGTAGGTTCCCTGCATATCTCCTAAACCTGCATGGTTCAGGAGATATACAGAGTACTTGCATGTACCGACGTCATTGGGCACATGCACATTGAAGAAACGGCCTTCATACCATTTCTTCACTTAGATCGAGCTGTGATTGGCGGCTTCCACGTGCATGCAAATCACAGAGCCAGAGTCCATGGCCCTGAAAGGAAGAGGGGCGAAGATGGACTCTTCCTGGAGTGGGGACAGCGTGGGCTTCCAATGCAGGTCAGTGACACATAATAGACTAGTATGCGATACATACTAGCCTATTATGCTTTTATATTGCAGGGTAATAAGGAGGAACAAAGAGGAAGTAAACCCCATCAGGGTTTACTTCCTCTTAAAGGGGTGAAACACATTAGAGGTTAGTGGCCATAGGCAAGGACCTTCAGCAAGCCAGATTGTGGAGTAAACTTTTATGCAGTGACATTATCAGTGTGGGGCCTCCTCCTGGACCATTACTCAGCTGGGATGCACTCTCAGGCTATGCACTTGATCCACCTGTAAACCAGAGAGGTGAGCAGGGGTTTCAAGAGGTGCAGTTTTCAAGGTTTTCTACACTAATACCTAGCTAAAACAACAAAAATATTTGAAAGTGTACAATGCCTTTAAGGGTTAATAGATACAGAAACATGATAATTTTTTCTTTTTTTCTCTACGTTTTATTTCTGTGTTTTCCGGAAGAGATTTTTTTTGACACTCTACTCACGAGCTGCTCCCTTAAAGACAACACAGCTGTTTTGGTAGCAGGAAACGAAGCCTATAATAGTGAGTAATCCAACAAGTATGTGGATGTGTCAATAAGTTTGTCTGAAGCTTGGTATTTATGTCTCTTACCAGCATCTCTGTAAAGAGATGTGCATCATGCTGAGATTGGTCACAGGAGGACTCAGGGCCTGAAAACAACCAATATTACCAAACTGTCTTGTTTCATCAGACTCAAATGATTCTGTTTTTTTTTTCAGGGGTCTTGTGTGCGTCCATCGTACAATGACCCCATGGAATTACAGAGAGTGGGTGGGCTGGGCTCTCCACAATGACCTTTCATAATGCTGCTTCAACAGCTTGAAGTGGTTGCTTGTCTGTCAAGTATTCATATCCACATATGAAGAAGGGGACGGCTTGTCTGGTTATTGTAAGAAAACACACGTGCTAAATAAAGAATGTGTTTGGACACAGCTGACACTGGCATGTCCCAACACTTCAGGACAGAAAGGGTGCAGCTGCATTCCGAGATTGTGCCAGAGTCCAGGAATTGTTTCATCTCTCCTCCACTATAAACCTTGACCACAGTCTAAAATTATACTCACCATTTCCTCCAGAGTATGCTGAGAGAATTTCCCAAACATCTTGCAAATTATATGGAGTGTTGCAGGGAAGTGATATCACTGGGAACTATGTGCCTGCTGTGTTATAATACTAGAAACTTGGGCCATGCACGGAGGAATGTGTTATCGTTCACCATGAGTGATCGCAAGCAAGCGCTCTTTAAAATATTGGTATTATTGCACACTTTGCAATCTACTGAAAACATTGATCAAATGTATGATCGATTGCTCATTAATGTAGATGATCAATTATAAACAAGTGTTTTTTCGATTAGTAATGCAATTAGTTCTCCAGCCTACACCCAGAGATTTGTTCAAGCAATCAAAAGCTGATTGAAATGATTGGATTAAAATCAATCAGGAACTCTACATTGATCATAAAGAGTGTCTGTGGTTTGGACCTGAGCAAGCGGAGTCTGTGAAACGGACAAATCCGTGTGAAAGGAGCTTAAGGTGATTGGGTCAATTTAAAGGAAAACTATTCTGAGACATAGTTATTGCTGCTCTCCTTCTAAAATCTTTCATTGCTTGGATATCATGCTGATAATATGATGTATTACTGTGAATCACTGGCCTGAAACAAGCAACTGAAGTCAGGGTGTATTTTAGAACTTTATATAGGTGTAGTCATGTGCTCCCTTGAGAGTGGCTGGTAGTAGTGGTTCACCTTATAGCTGCCCTCAATCACACCAGATATCACACATCCCTAGACACTGACCTGTCCGGCTCTTGTTTTTGTTGTTTTATTTAAGGGAAATAACTTGGATGGGGATAAGGGGTGACTGTGGGATGCCCAAAGAATTATAGACTCCTGTATATGCACACTTCACTGCAGACTGTCCCTCTGCAGAATGTTACTCCTCACAACTCTCCAGCACTCAACTTGCTGACCATTTCTCTTACAGTTCTCTCTCCAGCACTCAACTTAGTAAATCATCGCTCCATTACTTCTCTCCAGCACTGAACTTAGTTTCCAGCTTGAAAGGAAATTTATCAAGCTTCTCTGTTCCTTTCTTTTCACCGTGGCTAGCACCGGCGAGGCCTACGCTCAGCAGAACCTCCAAAACAAAGATTACAGGCCAGGGATCACGGGCCCCTGAATGTGTAGCAAAAGTACTTGAGTGCTAGCCAGGCCTTTGATGGACTCCCAGCCCATCTTTCTTCCAGGTCCCACCAACTTGCTTTTGCTCAGTGACTCTTCTTTCCCTGAACTTTTATGGACTCCCAGCCCATCTTTCTTCCAGGTCCCACCAACTTGCTTTTGCTCAGTGACTCTTCTTTCCCTGAACTGGCTCCCACAAGGCTTCTTTTGCAGTTCCCAGGGACTGTCACTCACCAAACCGGGGCATCACTTTAAAGTCTCTCATTGTGTAGCACCTCCACTATTCTCCTGTTCCCTGTGCGACTCCAGGAATCACCACCACTCCTGGCTGCACCTGAACCTCCAGGCCTCAAGGTCACCCTCCCCAGAATGGGGCGACCTCCTGGGTAGGGTAGGGTGACCAGATGTCCCCGCGTTCCGGGGACAGTCTCCGGATTAAGGACACTGTCCCCGGACCAAGTCTGTCCCCGGGTTTTGTCCCTGGATTCATTGTGCAAATAGTGGTGAAACCCCCTATATATAATATTAATAAAATGTAAAATATGTAGTTTTTTGTTAGTATTTATATATAGAGGGTTTCACCATTATTTGCAAAATTGCAGCTCTGCAATATTTCTTACCTTTTGCAGAGAGGGTAACACCATTACTACTATGTTTTAATACACTGGTTGATTTGCATCTCTGTTATTATTATTATTATTGTATTATTATTATATTTGCACATTATTCCATTATTTGCACATTGAAGCTCTGCAATTTCTCAAAATATTTTTGCAGAGGGGGTGCCACCATCACTACTATATTGCAATACATTGGTTGATTTGCACTGGGTATTCATTTATAGGTGTTATCATTGCACTTATAAGTCCATTTGTAGAATTGTATAAAGGAAGTGTAGGGTTGTGGTGCATTTTTTTGGCTTTTTATTGGTACACAGAGGCTAGGACATATTAATCACCATTGTATGCCATGAAGAAACCTCCACTTGCTGGCCACACCCACTTTTGACCATGCCCACAGATGTGCGGTAGCACGATTCGCACGCCACATTAGCACCCTCACTTTTACCTCAAGCACCACCATAGCACCCCCAAAAAAATTGTCTGGAGCCACCCCTGCATGGATTGGATTTGAATTTTGATGCTCCACCCCTCCCTCCAAGTTTTTCTCTGTCTTATCTTCTTAACATTTGGTAGTCATATCCCATAAAAATTCAAAGAAGTGTCTTTTTTTTTAATCTCATGGATGAACTGTAAGAAATAACGTATATATATCATACAATCATACCATAACACATACATTGCATATATTATTTGAGGAAAATATGCTTTTAAAATAGTTTATTATTTGCCAATAAAAAAAAAAAATGTCCCCAGATTTAATTTTAAAAATCTGGTCACCTTAGGGTAGGGGCCTCCACAACACCTCTGCTACATCTCCAGACTCCCACCCGACACTTTTTCTCCCAGGTTGGGCTGACTCAGAGTATTTGAGGCCTGCCCACTGCCAATCCTGCTTGGGGATTAGTCAGGGCTCCCTAGAATACTCCAGATGGCTCCACCTACCTCCCAGCTCTCTGACCAGAAACCCTCCTCCAGGTTTCTAGAAAGAATTGGAAGATTCTGGTGACCTCATCTGTCAAGTCCACTCAATCCTCCCTGAGCCACTCCTTCCGGCCCAGATCAAAACATTCAGGCCTGCACCTATAGTTAGGCCTGACTAAATTTTACCTCACCTAGCAAAACCCTGCTAGAAAATGCACCTACACTATGGGGGCGCTACATAGACTTCCTTTTTTAAGGTCATTGATACAAAAAACATTGAAGCCAATAGATTAGTATGATATAAAGGAAGGTAAGTAATGGCTACCTCTGATTCATCTCAGGCTTGGTTGACTTGACTGATTCCCATGAGCACTGAAAAAAAAAATCTAAAGCATTTTTTAAAATGAATATATGTATGTGGGTGTAATTTGTCTGGTGATGATACCACGCAGTATTGCCGTATTAGCTTTAGCTAATAGAATCCTATGATCAATTTCTTTATTATTATTAAAATTATTATACAGGATTTATATAGCACCAGCAGTTTGCACTTTACAATATAAAGGGAGGCAGTACAGTTACAAATACAATAAAATAAAATACAAGAGGGTTAAGAGGGCCCTGCTAATAAGAGCTTACAATCTAAAAAGGTGGGGAAAGTGGTACAAAAGGTAATACCAGTGAGGGATGAGCTGATGGAAGAATTAATTAAAGTAAATACATTTGGATTAACATACAGTACTGTGTATGTGTGTATGTATATCTATCTATATACACACACATATATATATATATATATATATATATATATATATATATTGTGACAGGAAGCCAGGAAAATCTATGGGGTGTGTCCAGGATGGGAGATATATTTGTCCCAGGTTTCTGCTGTACACTGATTGCTTTGGTGTTTGTGCTGTGTAATGAACCTGTATGGGCTCAATGAGCCTTAACGAGCTCAGGTGTAACAGATAAAGCACTCAGGGCTCTATAAAACTCCCAGGTTGCTTCAACAAGGAGCTCCACCCCGGGAACCAGATCTCTGTGCATTGCAGACTGGGGAGCAGTAATACCTCTGAATGGTGAGATTAAGTCTGTGTGACTAAAATCCTGTTTATTTCTCTGTGACCACCAAGCGTCTGGGCCAGTAGTCAGGTTCCTGTGTCTTTTTAGTTAGACGCCCAAAGTGGCAATGGTTTATTTTCTGTTTTTTTATTTTACCTGTTTTGATGCCTGCACTTTGTAACCACAGATGTGTAAATAAACCATTTTTTTGCTCTCATAAAGATCCTGCTGTCTGTGCCTACTGCACTGTGCTGTGACCCATCCAGGGGGTCCTGCACAACCAGCTACTGAGCTAATCCCTTACACATGGTGGAGGTTTGTGGGGCAGGTGAAGTAAGGCCAGCATGGAGGAGCTACTGAGACAGCATGCTCTGGCAAATGCAAACCAACAGCAGACAAATGCAACTTTGCAACAGAGCCTTGCCTCAGCAGAAAATGCTGGAACAGCAGGGCCAGAAACACCAGCAGCAAATTGAGGCCATCATGAACAGCTTCAGCAGAGGCAGCAGACCAAGGCTGGGAGTTACGCCGGTAACATACCAACTTTTTGGTTAAGCCACATGTTGCCAAATATGACTGCAGATGATGACCCAGAGATTTTTCTGACCATGTTTGAAAAAAACAAGGGAAAAAGAAAGTTGGCCTAAAGAACAATTGGCTTGACTAGTGGCTCCCCTACTATCTGGAGAGTCCCAAAAGGCTTATTTTGACTTGAAGCCTGCAGATGCAAAGAACTATGATTGTTTGAAAACAGAAATATTGGCACGACTGGATGTAACTTTGACCATGCTCAACGTGTCCACAATTGGAGTTGTTGGCTGGGAAAGCCACCCCCGTCACAAATGTATGACCTTATCCACTTGACCAGGAAATGGCTGCAGCCAGAAACTCTGTCTGGACCAAAAATTGTAGAGCGGGTGGTCATGGACAAATTTCTGAGGTCTCTCCCTACCACCTTGCAGAAATGGGTGATCCATGGAGATCCAGAAACAGCAGACAAACTTGTAGACCTTGTGGAAAGGTACCAAGCAACCTTGAATCTGATGCCTTCCCTCAAAGACTCAGACTTTCCACCCCAAGACCAGACCATTCCCATCTACGGGTAAGACTGCACCAAGGGATGGGGGTGGAGAGAGTGAAAAAGGGTGAACTAAAGGTATTTTTTGGACTGCTTCCAATGTTTGGTGAGAGCACCCTGGAAGACCAATCCCACATGGCGTGACTAGAAAATGAATTTGTTACCACTGCCAAGAGGAGGGACGTGTAGCGGCAGTTTGCCCAGCTATTGATGAACCAATGCACTGTGACTTTCTTACAGAGAGACGGTCATCCCTGTTTACAACTACATGCACTGCAGTAAAGGCAAATGAGAAACCTTTATGTAAAATGTGTTTAGATGGTAAAAATGTTGTTGTATTGTTGGATTCGGGTATCCTGGTTATCCTGGTTACCTTAGTAAAAACTGAACTGGTGGTGGGAAAAACCTTGCATCCTAGGAAAATGGCGGTCATTTGTGTACATGGGGACATTTGAGAGTATCTGGTGACTATGTTATCCTTTGAAACCTCCCTCGGTAACCTGTGTCACCTAGTGGGTTTGGTTCCCCAACTACCACATGACGCCATTGTGGGAAGGGATTTCCAAAAATTCTGGGAGCTCTGGGATTGCCCAGATTCACCATTAAGTGGTTCTTCAGAGCCTGATGGTTCTACTAAGGAATCCTCTAAGGGTGAGGATTCTCCTGAGTTTCCCTTGTCAGTATTCGCAGGGGAAACAACAGAGCCTAAGGAACAGCCTGCAATCTCAGAAGAGAAACAGTGACCTCTGGTGAATAAAATCACAAAGTTTGACACTTATCCCATGCCCCGTATAGACTAACTGATTGATCGCCTAGGGTCAGCCCAGTATATGACGATGTTAGACCTGACCAAAGAGTATTGGGAAATTCCTCTATCGGAATTGGTCAAGGAAAAAATGGCATTTGTCACTCCACACAGATATTTCCAGTATCGGAGGATGCCTTTTGGGTTACAGAATGCTCCGGCCACATTTAAGCGGGTAATGGATAAGACCTTTCGCCCTCATCGAGCCTATCCTGCTGCATCCATAGTGAGGATTGGGACTCACACTTACCAAAGGTTCAGTCTGTGTTAGATTCCATCTGGAAAGCCTGGGTTTACGGCCAATCCAAAAAAATGTACCATTGGACTAGAGGAGGCCAAGTATCTGGGATATACCATTGGGAGAGGTCTAATAAAGCCCCAAGTAAAGAATTGGCCACGCCCCACCAACAAGAAGCTGGTTCGAGCATTTTTAGGAATCGCTGGCTATTATTCCCCATTTTGCTTCACAAGCTGCTCCCTTGACCAATTTGACAAAAGGGAAGGTCTGTCCTGATTAAATCGACTCCCGAAGCAGAAGCATCTTTTGAGGCCTTAAAACAGGCCTTATGTAGTCAGCCAGTGTTGCACTCGCCTGACTTTTCAAGGAACTTTGTGGTCTGATGCATCAAATGTTGGGTTAGGAGCTGTGTTGTCTCAGGTTTTCAAGAGGGAAGAATATCCTGTCATTTACCTCAGTCGGAAATTGAAGGTTTATGAAGAAAATGATGCTACCATTGAGAGAGAATGTTTAGCGATAAAATGGTACTATCTCTTGGGTAGACAATTTGAACTGGTAACAGATCATGCTCCATTAAAGTGAATGGCACAGAACAAAGAGACCAATAAGAGGGTGAATAGGTAGTTTATGGCCCTTCAAGAATTCAGTTTTACAGTAAAACATCGCCCCGGTGTTAGAATGGGAAATGCAGATCCTTTGTCCCGGTGCACGCGTGCCTGGTAACCTGTGTCCCAACTCTAGGGTTGCAACCCTAGGTTGGTTGTGTGCTTCATACAAAGCCCCAACATTTCCCCAACACCCCCCCCCCCCTTCTTCCAACACTGAAGAAATGACACTTTGCTACAATGTAAAGTAGTGAGTGTACAGCTTGTATAACAGAGTAAATTTGCTGTCCCCTCAAAATAACTCAACACACAGCCATTAATCTCTAAACAAACCACTGGCAACAAAAGCGAGTATACCCTTAAGTGAAAATGTCCAAGTTGGGCCCAAAGTGTCAATATTTTGTGCGGCCACCATTATTTTCCAGCACTGCCTTAACCCTCTTGGGCATGGAGTTCACCAGAGCTTCACAGGTTGCCACTGGAGTCCTCTTCCACTCCTCCATGACGACATCATGGAGCTGATGGATGTTAGAGACCTTGCGCTCCTCCCCCTTCTGTTTGAGAATTCCCCACAGATGCTTAATAGGGTTTAGGTCTGGAGACATGCTTGGCCAGTCCATCACCTTTACCCTCACCTTCTTTAGCAAGGCAGTGGTCACCTCGGGGATGTGTTTGGGGTCGTTATCATGTTGGAATACTGCCCTACGGCCCAGTCTCCGAAGGGAGGGGATAATGCTCTGCTTCAGTATGTCGCAGTAAATGTTGGCATTCATGGTTCCCTCAATGAACTGTAGCTCCCTAGTGCTGGCAGCACTCATGCAGCTCCGGACCATGACACTCCCACCACCATGCTTGACTATAGGCAAGACACACTTGTTTTTGTACTCCTCACCTGGCGGCACACACGCTTGACACCATCTGAACCAAATAAGTTTATCTTGGTCTCATCAGACCACAGGACATGGTTCCAGTAATCCATGTCCTTAGTCTGCTTGTCTTCAGCAAACTGCTAGCTCTCTTGTGCATCCTCTTTAGAAGAGGCCTCCTTCTGGGATGACAGCCATGCAGACCAATTTGATGCAGTGTATCAATTTGATGCAGTGTACTTTTGTGAGATACTGTGTGTATATATATATATATATATATATTTTAGCAGTTTTTCATTTTTATAGTTTTGCTTAGCAAACACATACAGAACATAATGTACCGTTTTGCTGAACACACTCACATAAGCACATTACAGATGTTGAAATTGCAGAAATAAACTGCTTTGGAGGAGAAAATATTGTTTTCCTTGTTCAAAATGATTTTATTGAGTTTTACATAGAAAAAAATAGGGGGGAGGGGGGTAGGGGTACAGAGGTAGTCAGCAGGGGAGGTGGGGGGAGGGGAAGAGAAGGTTTGGATACCGTTCATACAGGAAGGAACAAAAAACTGAAGTAACAGTAGTAATGGTGAAATGTACAACATTTGCAAGGTAGAGATGGGATCAGGCGTGCCCCCTTCCCTCCCTGGACACCCCTACTGGGAGCAAACTGTGTCCCGGGAGAAAAGTCGGCCCACCCTACCCAAGTTACAGGATAATCATTAATCTGGTCCTAGACAGCTTCAGAACAACATCTCTGACGGGTATACCATCAAGGAAAAGAGGGGTAAATGGCTAGATATCACATAATTCGGTACAGTGACAGTTTGGCATTCTTGCGTTTCTTAATATAAGTACTTAACACACCCGTCTAACACCAATATTCACTGAGCCTATGTTTATAACGGAGACACTGGGTATTATAGATAGGTTTTGGAGCAAACCGTAAAATACAGCAGGTGGCCCAGTCCTTCGATATGACCATTATGGTTACCATGGGTAAGATTGGCATTTAGTGGTAATATTGATTGAGATCAACTAACAGGGTTGACCTATTAGTTACAGTTTAAGGCTGGGGCTTACGGGGGGGGAGGGGTCCCCTTAGCCATCTGTTTTATATGCAGTACAGGTTGGTAAGTCTAGATACTTAAGCCGTCAAAGAGGAGGGACTATTGAAGGATGAGTGTCTAGCCAAAAGGTAAGTGAGGGATAGGTGGAGGGGGAGATAGAGACTGAGTAGGACGGAGTGAGTGGTGAGAGAGATAAAGAGAGGTAGAGAGAAGGAGGGAGAGGGAGGGAGAAGTTCTCGCCTCCTCGCCAGGGGGTTGACACATTGTGGGAGAGCGTTTAAATGTACCGGGAGTCCCGGGTCCCTTAAGTAGGCTATGGAAGCAACAGGGAGGAGTCAAAGTTAGGTGGCAGGTAATGTTCAACCCATGGTTGCCATATTTTTTCAAACTTGGGAATCTTGTTCAATATTGTAGCCTCAATTTTGGCATGGATCATAGCATTGGTAATTCTTTGGATCGTTTCCGAAACGATTAGACTCTTAGATTTCCAGGCTTTTGCCACCGTTTGTTTGGCTGCTGTGGTTATTTGTAGTAGCAATTTAAAGCGATGCCTGCTCACATTATCCGGTTTAGCGTTCAGTAAGGCCACCTCTGGGGTGGGATCGATTTTGTGGTCTGTAACCGTGGAGATCATGACGAATATTGTACGCCAAAAGGCTACTACAGTCGGGCAAGTCCACCATATGTGATAATGTGTACCT